>JAPZEB010076576.1:0-14013 GCA_029783705.1 Chaetodon striatus
AAGGAGGGGGCCACAGCAGCTTGTTTATTTTGAGATAATGGAAGGCAGTGGCATGACGTCAGGGTCAAGATAAGGGATGCAAACAGGTGTATGGTCAAAAAAGAGAGAGCTTGTCGAAGCGAAATTCTTAATATTAAAATACACTAACACTAATTTGGAAGAATCCATCGAGCCATCATGACCAACTTGCTAGAGGTCCAAATCTTTATACATTCTTCACGCTCTTTACATTGGTCTACTACAAATAACATGTCAGTTTCAAACTAAGAGCCATCTGAATATCCTGGGGCAAATGCCCTTAAGTGTTGGATAATAGTTTTCACATCTGGACTGTATGATAAAAAAAAAATCTGAATATTAAAATACACGAACACTAATGTGGAAGAAATACCAGCTACAAGGTCCTTGCTCACTCTGGAATTAATATAAAATGGGGAATGTTTATGGAATGTTTGGTATGAAAATGACAACCTTAAAAATAGCCAGATGATGCCAATTTTTTTTAATAAGCTAATCCTGTCCCTCAGCAGGCGAGCCTCTAATAACCTCAGATACAGAGCAGAGCAGAGAGAGGTTGTGTTTTTGGTTGACAAGCGTCTCTGTGGCATTAGTGATTTGCTGGGATTAAAATACTGTACATTACTGGTAGGATCTCAAAGTCAGACAGGTTGCTAACAGCAAACCTCAAATTAGCACAAGCCCTAAGTCCTTGTATTTTCTACTGCCTAAGGGATGGTTTATGTGATGCTCAGTTACACCCTGCATTCATTACTGCATTGTTTAGATCAAGTACATTATACCTAAAGTCTCTGGTTAAACAGTCAGAATCTACGGGACTTTGATTACACAGCAAATACACAGCAGCAGAGCTGGTACATGCCAAAAAATCCCATTAAAAAAACAAAAAAACATCTGTGTACTTACAGTAGAAATGTGTGTGATCCTCCGAGGCAGTGCTGTCGTCTCTGAGAGAGAAACACAGATCTGTACTTATAAGTCAGAGGTGGAGAGAGAGGAGCAGCCATCTGATTTGCCAGAAACTGCAGAATGAGTTGCAGAATGCAGAGGGGGGGTGGCTTTTATAAAAACATGAGTGTGTAAAATGCAGCAATTTGCTTTCACTTTCAGTTTTGCAGGTTGGCATTTCGGGGAAATGGTGTGACTTGTGTGAAGCCATTAACATGGTCAGTCCCTGTGTATGTCAGCCCTCTGGTCATTTATCCTACTGTTATCTCTCAGAGAGGAAGAGGGAGAGGAGAACAAGATTCACTTCATCCATCCATCCACTCCCTAATTGATCAATATGATTTATTCATTCACTGAGGAAACACTCAGCACTAAATGAAGCCACACCACGGTGTGTGTGTGTGTGTGTGTGTGTGTGTGTGTGTGTGTGTGTGTGTGTGTGTGTGTGCACTGTGCATATAAAAGGAGCTACAGAGGTCAGCTGAGGCAGCACTCGTCCTCCCTTCCTGATCAGAGACAAACTGAACGGTAAGTTGCCGAACACACTGAGCTGTACCTCTGTCTTTATGCTGTTTCAGAGTTTATGTGATGCTGAAGGTTATCGGTGCATGAACATGACTGCATGATTTTATTTTAGTGTTGCAATTATTTATGTTTGTATGCCTCCACACCAGCAGCAGCCGTGGGTGGAGGCTTCATGTTTTCCGGTAAACCATCCATCCATCTGTCTGTCTGTCCGTCCCATTCTCATGAACGCAATATCTCAAGAACACCTTGAGGAATTTTTTTTCAAATTTGCCACCAATGTCAACTTGGACTTAATGCTGAACTGCTCAGAACTTGGTGAAGGTGAGGTCGAGGTCACAGTGACCCCACAAACATGTTTTTGGCATGTGCTATACCAACAAATTTGGCTACTCTACCAATCTATTCCTTCCAACAGTGTGTTTGTTTATGCATCATCATTCATGCACATGCTAGAATCATATCCAAACATTTTATTCAATTTTACTGTTAATTGACTTCTTTCTTAACAGGGGCATCTTCCCCCATCTTACCAGATGTGTCTGATTCTGTGCTCTCAATCTTTGCCAAAGATGTGGCAGAAAACATCAGGGCTCTGGTGACACTTGCAGACAACCAGCAACCACCAGTTCTAGAGGCAAAACAAAAGAAACAAGGTCAGAGCAAGAGCTGAAAGAAAAGTACCTGAAAGCCACAAAGGCTAAGGCACCTGTTCAGACACTCACTAAAAAAATGAGGGCTGAATATGATGTCCAGACCGAGGTGGAGAAATTGATGAAAAGCCCTGCTAAGTTGTAAACACACTTAAAAAGGCAGCACTTAAGCCAAACCATCTCTACGCTCCAGAGTACATTAACATGCTTATTAAAGGAGAGAAATCTGAGGTCAAGCCAGGCTGGAAGAAACGGGTTCAGTCCTTCAGGGTCATGAGAGGAAAATCAATTCATCAATCAATTAATCTCTCAGTGAAATGCAATGGTCAGTTTCATCAATGTGTATAATCAAATAATAAATAAATGTCTATGAGGTTAGGTGTAGGATAAGGCAGGGTCATCATTCAGTATCCTTGTGTCCTGAGTGTAGAAGCTCCTCCTGAGCCTCTCAGTGCCGGCCTGGTGTAACGTTTACCTTCTTCCTGACCTCAACAGAGGGAAAAGGCAGTTATCCAGGTGGCTGGGATCTTTATGTTCTATCATGACACTGAACTTGAATAATAACTGCCCATATTTTACACAGCCCATCATTTTGGAATGTGATATGGTCTAAAAAAACACTCACAAATTATTATATACAGTATGCTGGGAAGCAGTAATTTAAAACCTTTTTTGAACAGTAATTCACTCTGTAAAAAAAAAACAATAGAAATTCTGTGAGACCAAAAGTGTTTCACTGTTCCTTTTATCCCCAGGAACACTATTCCAGCATCTAAACAACTGAGGCATTGCACACTGATCCTGATCAAGTGTCTTTCACGCTGACGGTCAGGACCCCATTTCTAAGGGGGCTGTAATCTTTGTAGTTTACAGGACTTGTCAATTAAAATATCAGTGTTATTTTAGGAAGCCTGGCAATACATTCTGCTATTGTTATGATGTGTCTGGACACCACTTGAGTGTATTTTCCACAAATCGTAATTATCTTGTTACAATTTAATTCTGGGATTCACCAATATTTTCTTATCTACCCTTTTCTCTTAGGTGGTTGAGAGCACTCCAAGATAAGAGGAAAATTTCAATTTTACAGCCCACAAATTGTTGTCCAACACCAGGTAAAAATACATTTTGCATGAATTTTATATAATTTTGGATAATGATTTAAAGTAATTCAGGGCCAGAGAAATACTACTATACGATTCTTCAATTCAGGGCACTTTTGAAAAAATAGTATGCTTTAAACTCTGTTTTTTCTATTTCAAAAGGTTTATTAATTAGTCTGGAGCAGCGGTCTTAACATTGCTTTGATCATACTTCATGATAATTCTGATAATATGATGCTTTTTTCAAAGTTGTTCCAGCAAGATGTCATTACCATCACAAAAACAAAACACTGATTTTAGTACAAAATGACATTACAATCATTCCAGTAAATACAACACATGCTCTTTAAGAAGCACGTTCTAAATATTTGTGAGTACATTTAAAATACATTTTAACAACATGTTCTCTCTAACTTTAATATATTGCCTTGTCTCAACAATCAAATATTGTGTTCTAATCAAAATATTTGAATTGCAATGTATATCTTTTTAGAAAATGCAAATTTAGACTTGAACATTACCACAATGATTGAGGTAAGACCCAAGGTAACAAAAAACAACATTTTCTATCTTATCAAATGTGTTGTGATGGTAATGACAGTGTGTTCTGGTAATGACAACATGTTTTGGTAATGACTGGCTTGTTTGAGACATAACAAAGGTTCAAACAAGAAAAAGAATAGCGATAAAAAGAGAACTGGCATGCTCAACTCAAATGTCCTCAGAGTATGATGGGTGCCAGTCCAAAAATGAGACTGAGACATATGTAGTGTGACCCGTTTTCAACAACAGTCAGGGACCTGCCGGTGATTATCAACCAGCTGATACCTTTTTTGGTTCTTTTTTGTATCTGTCTTTTTCTCTGTCAAGATACTGCTGATATTAATTATATTATTAAAATAAACAGATCAGTTGGCATTACCATCACTGATTGTCATCATCATCGCAGCCACTTGTGTGATGGTAATGACACGGGATGGTAATGACAGTTTTCACTTTTTGAAGCCAAAAGTTGGCTAGGTTTAGACTTGCTAAGCTAACTGGTTAGCTAGCATACACTGCACACTGAATATATAAATATAAATAAAGTGAAATTCCCTGTTACTGAATTAAAGTATTCAAATAGTAACTTGTTTGGTAATGATGCCTAATAAACTTACTCTCAGATCAGGAAGTAGAAAACTTCAAATTACTTACATTTGTGGGCATCAAAAAATCAGGCTTCTGCCTCCTGGCTGGGAATGTTCCTCTGGTACATCTAATTTGTGTGCAACAATCTAAGTAACTGTTGTAAAAACTTTATCGCTCTCTAAAATGTTGGCTGTGATGGTAATGACAGATGTACGAGGGACAGTGATACTCAACTGTTAAAAAGACATTTTTCAAATTCATTTAGTTTACATAAGTTCAGTTTTCAATTATTTAAGTTTTATGATGAAATGCAAAGTAAAGTTTTAATGAATTTAACCATTTTTATTACTTAATTTTAAAGGGGATGTCAAAAAGTCTGGGTTGGGGACAAGCCCAAAACAGTGAAACTCTGGCACATTTGAATTTTCAACACACTGAAAAAGTATTAAAATGTCATCATTGAGACACATTTATTTTTTTCATAGCTACTACAACCTAACCCTAACAAATACAATTATTGTTTTATAATAAATAACTGTTTCTAAAAAACATCACAACTATTTGATAAGTTATCATTTACATTACAAATTAAGATTTTTGCAAATGAACCATATGAGAACATACAAGTGCAGCTGAAGCTATTAGTTTTGAAATTAATTGCCAATTTATCTGTACATAAAGTAATACAACCATGCAATCTGAATATGCATCTAAAGCTTCTGCATGCATTCCCTGGTATTCCACTAAAAGCTATGTATGTTGCTTGCACTTTGTTTCAGAAAGTTAATTATGTTTACTTGATTTATGATTATAAATACTCACATTTTACTCCCTTACTGATTATTGTGGTTATAGTGTAAAAAAAATACTCACAAAATTCTATATAGGCTGGCAGATTAAAAATGAAAGAAGGAGAATAAGAAAGTTCAGATTCTTTTTTGTAAGGTTTCACAAGCCAAACAGATTTGGAACGTCTGGTTTACTCTGTAATAATTTCATCAGTTTATCACATTTTTAATGTAAAGTAATCAGTAACTCTAGCTGTCACATATAAGCATGTTTATTTCTGTTAAAGTTGGACATTTGAACATGGAGGCTGACTTGGTTCTGAAGACAGCTTCAAGTTGCCATTAGAGAAATTGAGACCAAAGCAGCCCTCTCACTTTTGTCAATTGACTGTAAATTCTGCCAGCTGAAATTACAAATGCAACTGGCAAATTTTAACTGGAGGTCTGATAAAAGTCATGCTGGCTCATTGCTGTCTGTTTACAAAGAATAATCCTCCAAAAAGAAACAAATAAATGAAATACAATCTGATGTCCTGCTGTGTTTTCTAGACGGAGCAAATGTAACTCCATGCTACTGTTGCTGCCTACGTCACATTCGAAACATCAAGGAACGTCAGACTCCAGACACTCAACCCCCACAGTCATGGTTTCTTTCACATACCAGTTATCAGATGACATGTAAAGGTAAATGATTCATGGGGTTATTTTGGCTGGTAAAGATCCTAACAATGATCAGAAAGATAACTGAGGTCTTAAAATACAATTACTGGATCATAATCAGCTACAGTACGTTTTTTAAGGCGTTTTCTTCTTCTTGTATTTTAGGAGTTTTGGAGATAATAAGCAGCAATTTGAACCCACGGCAGCTCTTTGATCCCTAACCAGACAACTTGACTGAGACCAGCAAACAGGTGCTTTAAGGTATTTCATCACCAGCAGTTTTTTGTTATTTATTATTTCAGTATTTTTACTAGACTGGTTTACTGTTGCAGTCTAATGATGTGCCAAATGTCCCCTTTTATGGGAATGCACATATAACTTGAACAAACCTAGGTCAAACAACAAACTTTTAAACATCATTGTGATACCCATTATTTCACAGTGGGGTTTTAGGCTTTGTAAAGCCAGCTAAGGCAAAGAAAGCCTGACTTTGTCGAACTTACTTCACAGCTCTCCTCTCAGAGCAGATGTTGCACCATTCTAAACTACAAGTAATAACAACAAAGTGATACCCTAAAACTGGGTTGAAGTATGTGTATCATTTATTTTTCATGTTCAAATATTGCAGGTTCAGACCAGAGGGAGCACTTCACAACAACAGAAGCAAGACCCCTCAGAAAGATGGATGATCTGCTCTGACCACAAAGAGTCATTAGAAGAACTTCTCCAGAGGGCTGGCCCGGTACCAACTGATTTTCACTGTACATATATTTTTTTCTATTGATCATAATGACAACGATAATTAGGTATTTTCGGTCAGTCTTTTCAAAATCAAATACTGCTGAAGAAACAGACTCAGCCAGTGGAACAGGGCATCCAGAGAATGTAAAACAGCATGGTGATCCTGTTGAAGAACAATGCACACTGGTTACACCCCAGACACAAACAGACTCAGCCAGGGGAACAGGGCATCCACAGAAGAGAAAACGGCCTAATGATGATGAAGAAGAAAAATGCACAGAGGTTACACCCCAGACAGAAGCAGACACAACCAGTGGAACAGAGAAGCAACAGCACATTAAACGTCTTGCTGATGCTGTTAAAGACAAAAGCAAAAAGCTAAAACTACAGACAGGGTCTCTGCCTGCTTTTAAAATTTCCCTAGAAGAACAAAAAATCAATGTCGCTGGGTGCAAATGTTTCCATTTTGGGAAAGAGTCATATAAACCTAATCGTACCATTATGGTTCTCGGAGCCACTGGTGCTGGAAAGACAACTCTCATCAACGGGATGATCAATTACATTCTGGGTGTTAAATGGGAGGATTCATATCGGTTTAAGTTAGTTGATGAGGGTCAGTCAAAATCACAAGCTCACAGCCAGACTTCTGAAGTCACTGTGTACAAACTCAACCACCAGGAGGGGTTTAAAATAGAGCACTCACTGACCATTGTTGACACTCCAGGGTTTGGAGATACAAGAGGCATAGAAAGAGACAAAGAGATCACAGAACAGCTCTGTAATCTCTTCTCTGCCAAGCTTGGTGTCAGTGAAGTCGATGCTGTGTGTTTTGTAGTTCAGGCTGCTTTAGCACGACTCACATCAACACAGAAATATGTGTTTGACTCTGTGCTCTCAATCTTTGGCAAAGATATTGCAGAAAACATCAGAGTTCTGGTGACGTTTGCAGACGGCCAGACACCACCAGTTCTTGAGGCAATAAAGGCCTCCGGTGTCCCATGTCCTGTAACACAAGAGGGGCAGCCACTTCACTTCAAATTCAATAATTCGGCGTTGTATGCAGACAACAAATCATCTGCAGCAGACAGCAGGAGTGAGGATGATGAAGATGAAAGCTTCGATAAGATGTTTTGGAGCATGGGGACAAAAAGCATGAAGAGGTTCTTTGCTGCTTTAAATGTCATGAAAACCAAAAGCTTGATACTGACAAAAGAGGTCCTCAGAGAAAGACAGCAGCTCGAGAATTCAGTTGAAAATTTGCAGAAGCAGGTTAAAGTTGGGTTAGCCAAGCTAGAGGAGATGAAAGAGACAACTGACATACTGAAAGATCATGAGGCAGAGATCAACAGAAATAAGGACTTTAAGTTTGAAGTCACTGTTACAAAGCCTTTTAAAGAAGACATTTCTTGTACTGGAAAATACATCACCAACTGTCAGCAGTGTCATTTCACCTGTCACTATCCCTGTGCAATACCCAATGATGCAGATAAAGCTGGCTGTGCTGCAATGGGATCAGATGGAAACTGTACTGAGTGTCCAGGAAAATGTCCCTGGAATGTACATTTTAATCAGAAGTACAAATGGGAGTATAAGGAAGTTAAAGAAAAACGAACTGTAGAAGACCTGAAGAAGAAGTACCTAAAAGCCAAAAAGGCAAAGGCACCTGTTCAGGCATTGATTGCAACACTCAAGGCTACATATGATGGTGTGCACACAGAGGTAGTGAGATTTATGGAGAGGTCTGCTCAGTGTCTAAACAGACTTAAAGAGATAGCACTGAGGCCAAACCCTCTCTCCACTTCAGAGTACATTGACATGCTTATTGAGGGAGAGAAATCTGAGGCCAAGCCAGGCTGGATGCAACGAGTTCAGGCCCTGATGGACATGAGAGAGAAAGCTGAGACCATGGCTAAACTAGAAAGAGGAGAGAAACTCTTGAAGAGGTGAAAGTGATCACAAATCTTTTGTAAAAACTAAAGCAAAATCTGGACCATAACAAAACCTTAAAAAAAACCAACAACAAAAAACAGCAAGACAAAGAGGATCTCCATTCTGACACAAAGGACAAAAGAGGACAGAGTCTCCGTACTGAGAGACTCAGATGTAAATGATTTTGACCAAGAAAAGCACAAATGTGCCTGAGATAAAGAGGGAGACTTCTCACACTTTTCTTTTGTATAAATGTATTTCTGCAGGACTTATTTCCATGTGCTGTTCACCAAAAAGGAAAATACTGATTTACCATGTGTGCTGGAAAATGTCTAGGTGTGTCTAATGTCACACCAATGTCAAAGTTTAAAATCTGTTGTTCTATTAATTCAGCAAACCTGAACAGTGAACATGTTTTTTTTAATATTCTGTTTTTCATAAAAGTTTGAGAATACTGACTGTAACTACAGTATAACTATAACTATAACTGAGCCCAGTGTGCATTTTTCAATATAGACTTTTAAGTGGGGATTTCAGCTTGTTGCTACGTCTTTCTGCTTTTCAATTATTTGCTACTATTGGATCTTGTGGCCTTTTATATTGCTGTGCACAGAATTGTGTGTGACTGTTCTGCAGTGATAAGATGACTCATACACAATGTTGGAGAAACTATTAAATGATAACAATAAAACATATCTGATATATAAACACAGACTAAAGTCTTCTCTGTTACCTTGGATGTTTTATTGAGCACTTTTGGCCTCTGCAGCTAACTTCTCTTTCAGGAGCTTTCAAATCATCAAACATGATCGTTCATGGCATAAACATATTTTGAGCTAGAATGAAGACCCAACAGTATATGAGTTCAATCAACTTAAAACAACTCTTTAACAAGTCAATACTGGAAATATCAAAGACACATATAAACAATATGAACAAAATCTAAAATTCAAAATACATGTATCCAAGAACATGGAGGTTAAACTTGACTGTTAACTGCCATTCTTGCTAAATTCCCCTAAAATGTCTATCCAAGGCATGCTCAAAGTAAACTGAGAGCTGCTCCTCCATTTTCACTACATGTATTTTTTTCCTTCCTCTGAATATTGTGTTGAAAGCAGATGCTGCAGATGACCTGCACTGGGAGGCATGAGCAGGAAGACACAAGGGGACCATAAAATGAAGCTCTGGGCAGTCCAAATCCAAAGCTGATAACAACATCACAGAAAATAAACATTTGACACATTTTTCTATGGTTTTGTTCAGGCACTTTTCAAAAGCAGAGGCTAAAACAATGAAGTCAATGTGTGAATATGAGTCATAAACCCATCAACACACACACACATGTCTATTGAGGAGCTGACTGTCAGAGGTCACAGTAAGTCACACATGTGCAAGTCACATGCAAGTCTCAAGTCATAACTTTCAAGTCTCAAGCAAGCAGCTTCAGTGACTCGCTACTTTGCAAAATAAGATTTTGCACTGGAAACACATGAAAAAGTACAGCTGGAACTATGAGTCAACTATTGAATTGACAGAAAATAAATTTGCCATTATTTTGTCATCATTTATCATCTAAGTGTCTTTTTAATGCAAAAACATTTCATTTATCAGGGTTCAAGCGGATTGTGAGCATCTCAATGTTTTATTTTTAAACTGACAAGAAGCAAAACTCTCGATGTTCCTTGAAACTATTCATTATGGTCATCACTACATGCTGATGCTCTGTTGAGGTGTATAAATCTACTTTTAGAAACGTTTAACGTACCCTATGACCTCCATAAAAAGTGTTTTACATGACTCCATTTGTATTTAATTTTTATTTCAGTAACATGCAGCACCTTTGGTCTCTGGCTGCAAAGCTGCTGTGGCCTGGTGTCAAAACCTGTTTCATAAGTCTTTGTGACCTTTGACCTTTCACAGGAGAAAAGTTGCTCATTTCTTTTTTGTAACAAGGACAAAGAAATAGGTTTGTACTCATGTAGAACAGTGGTGTTGACCACAGCTCTGCTGCAGGCCAATAAGTATGTGCTATATCAGCACCAACTGATCAAAGAATGTGTTAAAGAACCTTGAGCTCAGACTGTTATTGATACAAGAAGGTGATTTTAATACAAAGTGGTATCCACTGTATGTGAATGCATGAATGGCTCAGACCTGCAGCACTGGATTTGAAATGAGCTGTAATAAACTGGAGCTTCTGTGAAACAACATGACCCTCGTCCATTTAAAATCAACAACAGTTCTTTTGAGGTCACTTTGGTGAAAGTAACACAAAAGTCCACACAGAGGGTAATATTACCTGATTACTTTCAAATGACAGTAAATAGTGTTATGTAATGTATCGTATTTTGAGAGTAACTTGCCCAACACTGATAATGATGATTGTTACAGGTCCATGTGATGAATTAGTGGCAGGGACGCCATAAAAAGCCACAGCTGTGCCTAATGACAGCTGCTCTGTAGGAGAAAAGATTCGACACAATCAGTAAAAGTGCACTTCTTCTTCGCAGTTCCTCACACTGACAGGTGGTGCAGCGGACACAAGTATCGACATGCACAGAGGTGATTCACTGTGTGACGAAAAGAGCGTGATTGCATATTTCTGTCTTAGTTTTAGTTGTGAATCTACACAGTGTTCTGCATCTGGCCCCCAGAGGTAACCTGTATTTACGATGACATGCAGGACTGAGCCTCCCTTCACAATAAACCACAGTCAGACTTCAGCAGATCTCATGCAGAGCGAGAAATGAACGCCTGACACCAGATAAATACTCAGCTTCTGCTGACACTGAATCTCCCACTTCTGGCAGGTAACTTAGGTTGTATTTTATTTAATCCAACATCAACACTTCGGATGATCAGTTTTGTATTTACCAGAGAAAGAGCGTGGCGGTCTTTCCCCGGACAGCTGACATTTTGGGGGGGAAAAAAGCAAGTCTGAAGTTCACTGTCGGGAAATGACTTTGCAGCAGGTGTAATAAACTCTCTCCATAAACGTATCAGAATGTCAGAGTCAGAAACACGTCTGGTGATTCAGCAGCTTCTGACAGCCTTTTATTTGCTCTAAATCAGAGTCCTCATCCATCACACTTCTCTCTGCCCCCGACTCAGCAGCAAGCATCATCTTCATGAATTCACAGCAGCATGTAATCAATGACTCACTCCGCACTGTTGACAAATTAGTATAGTAGGAAGCAGAGTGTGAAAACATGAAGATAAAAGAGGAACACTGAGATTTTAGACTAATAAAAAGAGCAGCTGAAGGACTTTTAGCCAAAAGTACTGCTTTTGTTTTAGCACCTCTTGAATTATTCAGCACTGTGAAGTTGTG
Source organism: Chaetodon striatus (assembly GCA_029783705.1). Lineage (NCBI taxonomy): Eukaryota > Metazoa > Chordata > Actinopteri > Chaetodontiformes > Chaetodontidae > Chaetodon > Chaetodon striatus. The sequence goes on from JAPZEB010076576.1 coordinate 11,831, forward strand.
TCATCAACGGACAAATACAAGTGGATGTGAACAGATGCAAATTAGCCTGGGGTAGCACGAGTGATTGAGCTCGAACGAGCAGTCTGCAATCCTCACCACTAGATGGCACTACATTTCCCTAAATCAAACACACTGAACCTTTAACTTAAAACATGTCCAACCCACTTGCACACTCTTCGGCTCGATCTGAGCACCACAGGTGACATCTAGTTCCATTATCCTGGAGAGGAGGCAGACATCTCTACAGCTGATGTCTCCAACACTCAGCAACGTACATTAAAACAATCTAAACTGATGAACAGCTCTGCAGGTAAGAGGGAAATATGTATTTTTGTATTTTGGGGTGAACTGTCCCTTTATAATCTGGGCTTTGGTTTGAATCCCTTAACTGGCTGGATTCCTTGCCAGCTAATGTCGCAGTGCCCTTGAGCAAGGACCTTCACTGGCTGACAGCAGCAGTCTGTGGTTAAACTGGCCACCTTCCAGTATGACTGTGTGGGGATTGAAACTGAGCCTGCAGCTCTGAGGACTTTTCCTGACGAAACACAGGTTAAAATATAACACATTTTACAGAATGATTTTCTGTCAGCAGGCTGAATTATGGCACAAAGGAGCAATGCTTTTTCTTTGTTTTTTAAAGACTTTAAGGTAAATTCTTAAACGCTGTGGAGGCCTGCATCAGAAATGAGTCAGCAACATTCTGACCTGTAAACTTTAAGAAGTAAGTCTAAATCTCTGCTGCTGCCCTTTAGGATGTTAAAAAAAACCTGAGTTAATGCATTTGTTGGAAAGTTCAGTGTGTGCAGACAAAACAGCGCTGAGGAAAAACTTAAAATGAAGTGTTACTAATCCTAAAGGTTATAAACTAATCCCCTCAGCTTACCTTTCCTTTGACGGTGACTCTGGCGTATGTTGGCTGAACATCCACGTCGATCAAAGAGGTGTCCATGTGTCTGTGAGAGGAGTGGAGGTAGAGGTCCAGGTCAGTTTGTGTAAAGACACACAGGTGTAGTGGTGTCTGGAGTCTACATGCATCAGCTTGAGCCATGAAGCTGAGCTGTAGCAGCAGTCTGATTGAACCAGGTCTCTAAATGTTTCAAACTCCCGACATGATGGTTGTTAAGTCTCCAATTTGAACTTCCAGAGAGTTCTTACAATCATTTACATCAGTTGGATTGGATGTGACTGCAGCTCTACATCAATCAAGTCAATGGGTGTGCTGCTGACACATAAAATTAACGTGACGCTGCTTCTCAGGAGCTTCCTCTGTGCAAACAACAAGTAAACAACCACAGACACAAAGCTAAACACAAAGAACAAAGACATAAACCACAAATGGAGGTACTAACTTTGACATAAACACAGCTGAATGAGCCAGAGAGTTAGTGGGCCCGTATCTCCACAGCAGCTTTACATTTCAGTCTTATTCAACAAAATTAGCTCTTCAAACAAACTTGTTTTATTCAGAGCACAAATATAGGTAGATACAAATAAAATATCATCTATATGATATTGATAAAAGAGCTCATTGTTTAATACCTGTACACTTCCAAGTCTAAGACAATCGTGTTGTTTTCTTCATCTTCAGTTAGAGAGAAGTTGAGCCTGTATAAGGACACAAAGAGGAGAAAATATAAAACTGGTCCAGCTGCAGAGCTACAAACACAGTTATCCAAATTTTTAAAGAAATACTTTAACCCCAAAATGATTACTTGTGTATCAGTAACTCACCCTGTGTTTGGTTGAATTGGGGAAAATACTAATTCGGGAAGGAAATGTTGTTTCTCACATTACTCCACGTTGAACGTAGAATCCAAAAAATGGAGAACGTAGGAGAGGGACCGCATTTACCATACAGCAAAACTAAACCAAGGCATCTGTTTACAAACTCTCACACAACTCGTGCAGTATAATCCAAGTCTCACTTATCCAATCGTATGCTCAGTACTTCACAAAACACGTGCATTTTCTCTATAAAGCGCAGTTAAGACCAAAGATTCGCAACGAGACGAGTTGAAACAGGCAACTACCTGCAGCGTTCTAAAAACCTGCCGGTTCACACCAATGCAACCAGATGAGACGGCGTATCACCTCTAGTCAACAACTCTCTGTTCTTCCGTTCTGATTTACAGCTTTTCAGACTTATTTTGTGGCTGAATATAATTTGTAGCTTCTTAAAATCT
>JAPZEB010076592.1:0-14013 GCA_029783705.1 Chaetodon striatus
CGATTATTTTAATAGTCGGTTAGTCATTGATTAGTCGACTAATCGTTGCAGCCCTAATATAGAGACAGACAACCATTCAAACTCAAATTCACATCTACGGCCAATTTAGAGACACCAATTAACCTAACCTGCATGTCTTTGGATTGTGGGAGGAAGCCGGAGTACCCAGAGAAAACCCACAGTAACACTGACATGGGGAGAACACGCAAACTCTGCTAAACAGTGCTAACCACTATACCACTGTGCCGCCAAGGGATGACCATTTTAAATAATTTCCATATTTGAGTACTTTCATGAAATTATTATAGTACTCAATAAAAATGTCTAACATAAGAATGTGAATGTAAATTGGCCAACAACGGAAAACAAGTGCAATTCGAAATTTATTTATTCAGCAACCAGGCTTCAATTAGCCTAAACCATAACTTTGAAAATTTATATTTGAAAAATCTTTCTGGCGCTGATTTTTATTTTTTATTTTTTTGTAAAATGGGTTAGACGCAGCGCTAATGGACCGTCTCTAGAGTCCAGAGCTCCTCTCTTTGCGGTCAGCTCAACATCTGCCCAGTTAGCACAAGCTAACACAACATAGAGCTGTTTAACAGTCCAAACAAACTCACACCGAAACCGAAACGGCGGTTCACATCGTTACACCCATTAGTTAATGTTAGCTGTATGATCCTAACAATTATCCCCGTCACTTTGTTTGTGTATATGCAGGCATTATCTGACCCAGTACTGAAGTTCAAATTGACATTGACTAGATCTGTTTTCTCATTATGTCACCGTAGGGAAGTCTTTTGGTTATAACACCTTATCAGCTTCTAATGGTTTAACTAAAAATGTTTCTTCTTTTAATAAGTTAAGAAAGTCTGATTTTATCTTGTTTTATTAAGATACTTAGATTTTGTGTAATAAATATAACGAGTTCATGATAAGGCAAAATAAAGTGATTGGTTGTGATATTTTTGTTGACTAAATAATTCTGGAAATGATGTTTACAAGAAAAATATTTAATTATAAACTGAAAAATATCTCATTATATCAGGATCATTTTCCTGCCATTACAATAACCTCTTCATATTAAAAAACAGAAACCAAGCAAATTTTTTTCCCAGCTTCCATCTCTCTCTATGAACTAGGAAGGTAAAGGACAATCAATGACACCCTCTGCACTCTTCGGTCAGAAATATGCTCCAGTTAACAAAACCCTTACATTTTGCAGGTAAAACACACACTTACACACACAGACATGAAAACATATATATGTATTAGGGCTGTCCCTTGATAGCTGGAGTCGGAGATTTGAATGCTGTGTTCTTCTTGGGACATTTTGGTCCCCATATTTTGCTGCAGAGTGACCGCTCTAGGATAACATCCTTTAACATTTCTTTTGTCTTCTAATCAAAGGTGGCGAATTTACAGCTCACAGTTATGACACAGTCTCTGATTCTGTTTAATATCTAGTGTCAGCAAATGTGTTTGTATATTATCAATCCGTCATTAGCATAGTTAGCAGGGCATCTATATCACATAAATGCTGTTGTCAAACTGAACGGCCTGCTGAGCCTGTTTGAACTTTATATTTAAGAAATCCCCAAATTGTCATATGCCAAATCTGATTCAACTGACATATTTCTTTTTTGGGTATGGCCCATTTATATTTATATCCTTAGATGTTTGGACTGCCGGTCTGAAACTCCTGGGCCCTCATTTCTGCATCAATTACACTTTAATTAATTCAATTTTATGCTCAAAGAGGGCCAAGTCTTTGTTGTATCAGACATGACTGTGCTCTTGTTGTGAAAGCTAAACACTCAGACATTTCTGGATCGTATCAAAGCGATCATTGGCCTAGCTGACTTTACTTGGCCGTAGGAGGGAGAAAACAGGAAAGGAAACCCGAGTGGAGCATGCATTAATATTTCATCACGGGTGAGAGGAATTACAAAACTGAAAACATTCTCTGCAGTTCCAAAAGGAAGAGCAGCCGGTCGCTAGCGGACAGACACGGTTGCCTGGAAACTGCAATTGTGTTGAATACCATTCATAGAGATGGGATTTTTATTGGAACGTGAACAAGATTTAACATGGTGTCTCAACTGCACGTGGGGAGACTGTTCTTTTGATGTCAGTGAAATGGTCAATACAGCCAATACTCATTGGCTGAAAATCTCAGCACATAAAATTATTTTCCACTGACTCTAACTATTGAGAGTTAAGAAGGATAAAACACCAGCTAAAAGCTGGACTAATAGACCAAGCACCAGGATTTCTAAATGCTAATATTGCTGTCTTGCAGTCAGCTGCTGTGGGGCTGGTTATTTATAGTGGTCCTGGAAAGCAGCTGAGGTTAGTTGCTGAGATGTGGTGTCAGCAGAAATTGGTCTAGGTGCCACAAATATCCAATTATTGGTTCCTCCATGGCTCATCGGACTGTGGCAAACACTGAGTAGGCTCCTGACACAATCACCATCACTGCTGGGTGTCTTCCTCCCTCTGTATTTCTCCTCCTCCACCACTGCTCCTGTCACTATCTGCTGACTTGAGTTTTAGTTACACAGATATTTCACTGGGGCAGACCTGGTGGGAGAAATAATCTTGTTGAGTTATGCCTTAATAAGAATAGGCAAAGAGATTAAAATGAGCTAACAGCAAATTTGAATAGCAAAGAGCTGTGGCGGAAATTTAAATCAAGTACAATTCTTACTATGGTGTGAGTCTAAGGAACAAATTTCTGAACATGATTTTCATAATCTTGTTATGTCAGTCAGCTTCGGTAAATAGCTTACAGTATGTCTACAGCTTTACTCTAAAAATCTAACCTAAAGTTGGAAGTTCAGACAAACTTATCTGGTTAAACCAAAAACCACAAATAGAACCATCAGTAATTATTGTAATTAGTTTCATTACTTGTGAAATCATGTAAACTATGACTGTAAAATCCGACAATTCCGTTCATGACATCTTGCTCTCCTTGTATGGATCTTTAGTCTTAGAGCTGGAAGTGCAGGAAGGCCAGTAAAATATTAGAAGAACTATGGACTTCACATGTTCTGTAAAAGGGGAGCTGCATACTGTATGTGAAAAAAGTTGTAAAAAGCCTTTAGTGCCTTTAGTGTCTTTTGACAGTCAACTTGCATTGTGGGTAATATAGGAACAAGGATATGAAAGGAAGAGGAAGTCATCAAATAAAAAGGTAATATGTCTTGTTTTACTGCATCAATTTGGATCCTTATTTTTAACTGTCCGCTGTGAGTAAATTTATATTATAGGAGTACAATGCTGAACTGGTGGAGAACTCTTTTTAAAGTGATGGGTTTTTGTAAGTCAGACAAAGATATCAGTTACGCTAATGTTCAGACATTTTTCTGTTCATCGATTTGATCATATTTGAGATAGCAAATTCTACTGATCTCACCAACATTTAAAATTACAAAAATATAAACAGAACAGTAGAGAGAAGCTTCAGAGAGCCACTTTAAATGGTTCGTGCTCGCACTGCTGTCGAGCTGGTTTGGTACGGGTTAGTCAGAGTGCTAACATAACTTCTGGGTTCTTTAAGGCTTCATAATATTTGTTGTATTTTGTCCTGTCACCCTGCTTTTATCACTGGGTTTCAGTCTAAAACACTGTAATTCTTGGCACCACTCTTTTAACTTTAATTTACACAATGAGATTTTTTCTGCCACCAAGCTATGTCTGCATAACTAAACCTCCACTCTGCACAGAATTGCTACTAAAAATCACCTTCAAACTATCTGCTTATCCTTCCTTTATATTCCTGCTGCTAGCTCCAGCTCCTCTCATCTCCCCCTCTCTTTAAAGTCTCTCCTGCAGGGTCATCCATAGGGCCGTCACATGACAGGTACAAGGTAACAATGGATTCAAAAAGTCGCCCTTCTAAAAATAGAAGCCACACATTTCCTCTGGGAATTCAGGGCATTGATGCTTCAGGGGTTTTTACTAAGTCACCAGATGCATGATCACCCTCTCACAACTTCACTGAGGATCATGCGGGCTGCAGCAAAATGTCAGCAGTGTTATAAAGGTCTTCACATTGTCGTTTTTATATAACAGTGTCCTCAGCTGAGGGCACGAGCTGAGGATGTCTGCATAAAAGCATGTAACAGAGGACAGAGATGGAGATGTAGATCATTGCAGTAAACTGTGTCCAGCTCTCCATAAGAGCGCCGCAGGGGAGTGGGGAGGGTTCAGAGAGAGGGGAGAGGGGGAGAGGAAATGTTATCTCTCCATCAGCGGGGACCGGGGCGGAGGGAAGGCAAGCTGGGCTGTGACGTACATAGGCCATTGATTATGGCTGCTGCTGCAGCATTTCGCCAATGAAAGCTATATTTAGAAACAGAGGGTTCCCTTTTGCTATCCCAGGCCAGCCCACTGCTCTGCATTCTGCTGCAGAGTGCTGCGCTCATGTACTGCAAATCAATGCAACATGCCATGTGCTCTTCAATAAACTGTATATCAGGGAACATGTTGCATCACAGGACAAATGAGAAGAACACTGCACAATGTTGACATGTACTGTGGGTGTATGAAGACATCAATCTTTGTTTAGCTGTCAGTTCGGTGTCTTTTAATATCCATCAACACAGTTTTGTAACATAGTCAAATCTATCCTAGTACATGTAAGACAAGCTGATAGATGATGATAAAAAATACATTTTTCTAAATGTATTATTTGCATGTGATGATTCAAATAATAAAGATTTAAGTCTTTTTTTTTTTTACCTCTGTGTCTCGTGTTCCTTCACAGTGTTTGTATTGCAGATAATCCAAATAATGTCACTGCAGTGCAGCAATGCAGAATTGTACACTTACACCTCCATACATTAGAGGGCTTTAAACATTGAAAATACTTTTAAAGACTAAAGTCTGACACCCTCTCACATCTACAGGACAATGTGAGTTTTTGGTCACACACTGTTAGATTTCGCTAAGATTGCAGAACTTGCAGGTTCTCTGTCTGCAAGACTACAACTAGAATCCCATCCTTTCCCATCCTGCTACTGGTGAACACTACTGCGCCAAACTCCCTTTATGAAACACGACATAATAATTCCTTACATGTTTGCAAAACACATAACTCTTGAAACACAAGATAAAAGGCGTCATACTTTGACAGTACTCTCGTCAATTCCAGATCAATAGAATCTATAAAGATAAACTGTATTTGCGTACAAACTAGGGATGCACCGATTCTGAAATACTGGACTGACACTGATACTTAAAATAACAATTTTGCCGACTGCTGACACCAATGTTTTTATGTTATTTATTTCCCCACTTGTGCCAGGGAAACAAAGAAATCAATGCTCTAAAAATGATTTAATTGTTTTAAAGTAATTAAGCCCTTCATTACACTAACTTATGATAAGCATAAATTCAATCATACAAATTTATGAAACAACATTCGATATAACCCTTCACATGAAAAACATCTATACAAAAATATTTACAACTCTAATATGTTATGTTGCTGTGAAAACATCAACAAATGTCTCCTTCAAACAGCTGTATTTATTCAGATTTCTCACCAAAAACTACATTTTGCAAGATTACACTGAACACATCGTGAGAATCTTACAATGTAATTTCGCCTACTACTCATTTTACTGAGTAGAGCTTGAACGCATCATAATGTCAGTCAATGCAACCTCTGTTAGCTGCTAGATGGAGCCACTGGTGCTAAAATTTTATGTTAACTAGCTCTCCTGCAGATTTGTCATCTTATTTGCCAATACGCCGATTGTAGTCAACTAGGTGAATATCGGCTGACACTGATGTTCAGCTGATAATTTAGTGCATCCCTAGAACAAACTTAACATTTTGGATTTTGTCGCCTCACCTCTCTACCAGCCGTCGTTGGCTATCTGCACTATTTTAGTGGGAGGAGAGTGTGGGAATGAGAGGCAGATCATTTAAAACATTAGTGATTTCTCACTGACATAAATACTGGTTGGTGGATAAGATACACGCCAAATTAAACACAGACTCTTGTTTACTCCACAGCTCCACCAGGTTCTCCTTATCTTCCACAGTACAAGAGAACCGAGACTTGTTCATGTTCTTGCGCCTTCCTGGCGTCCCCTCCATGTTGACTGTCTACCCTGCTTGCTGCTGCATGTTAAGTGCTGCAGAGAGTGCAGCTGTTAGTTGTTGACAATGTTCATGTCATTGAACTTCAGTATTTGCATGAGCCAAGACTAAAAACTTACAATAATATTAAACATGTGGGACTTAGTGGCAGCACCTCACTGAAAAACCTGCGTATTTGTAATCTATGTAAAGGATTTTATTATCCAGCAGGAGCTTTACATGTTGAAACTCTAGTCTTTAAATGCCATTAAACTTTGAAAAGCATTTCAGCCCACTTTCAACCAAAGGCTAGACGTCTTTTTCTGTTCTGCGTTGCTTTCAGCTGCTCCAGTGCCAAACTTAACAACACAAAGTTAAAACCACAAGTCTCTGCTTCATGAAATCAGTGAAAAGATTTTTTAAAATCTTCTTTGTTGATGGTAACTCAGATGAATGCCTCAGCATGATGCTGCCTGCTGCTGCTCTACACAGGAGCCTAGGTGGAAATGACTGTTTGTTCTCTGTCCGTGATGAAGGCTGTTCTGTTCCTGATGTTGTACAAACAGCTGCACTGCCCAAGGCCCTTCACAGCACTCAAACACACTACAAATGCTTCAGACAGGACACAGTGTGCTATCCACCTCCACAAACACTGCTGTGTTCCATTCAGCACAACTTATTCAATGCGACAGATTCAGTATGATTCATTTGGCGTGTAACAATCACTTTTACAGGACGGATGTTTAGAGAGCAGGCATGGGAGAGGGTCCCTTCAGCTTTTGTTGCTTCTGTGCGAGGGCTCGTCATGTCCTCTGGCAGACCACGTGGTCAGCAGGACAGAGACGCTGGCAGACCAGCACATGGTGGCGTCACCCCAAACAATGGCATGCCTCAGCTGTCCACAGCTCTGAGTCAGTCCATGCCGACCGGCCAGTCCTGCCGTCAGTCACAGTCAGAGCTGAGCACTGCGGCACCTGAGAGAGCGGAGCCAGGCTGCAAAAACAGTGTCTGGCACGGGACATGGCCCCCGTGGTGACATTCACACAAAACTCTGCCAAGGCCTTTTCTCTGTGTGCCAGAAACATTTCACAAAAGAAAGCAAAAACCTAAAAGAAACTTGTTTGTAAGCAGCAACAATCTGCTTTGTCTATGTGCCTTTCTGTCATTTTATAATATCTCATTCAAACAGAGTCTGTTTTGCTGCAGCTTTAAAGTTATTTTGTTGGTTCCATTTCAAGTGCTAATTGCTGCTGTTCTGTTGTTCTGCACTCAACAGACATCACTGGAAAAATACCAAACTATGTCCCCCTGTGTGGTGCCTCCTACTTAGACTTTCTGCTGATGAAGTTTCTGTGGGTGGCTCTCTTTTCAGTTCACCCACCATGACAATCACTGCTAATGTTAACAATCTAATTCTGAGTGTTTTGCTCAAAAGAACATAAAACACATTACTTAATATGTCTCATGGGACGTTACCTAAGAAGCTGCTACACAGCTGAACCTAAAGAGCCTTAACTGGATTATTAGATAATTGACTACTGTAAAATCCTTCAGTAGCTGTTCATATAGCAGACAGAATCAGTGATGCCTCAATTCCTCAATCTGCCTCAGTTTCAGGCTCCTGGCTCACTGTAACACTATCATGGTTTATTGGGACTATAGTGACAGCACAGTACCATTTTCATGGTATGGAAATTGTTGGTTATCTACAATACACATTTGCTAATCTACAGTATTTAAAAAAAAAAACAAAAACTTCCATAGAAAAAAAGGTTTCAAGCGTTTGTTGAACCAAACCGCCTTAAGGGTCACTGTAAAATGTAGACGATATAACATTAAGCAATAATAAGCCCTGCCACAGTAACTACTTTTATTGGACAATATATTGTTCCAGAAATAATTGTGATTAATTATGATACTGTCATTTTGAGACCATTTTATTCCACTGATATGATAGTATATTAGCATAATAATGTAAGCACATTTTTTCAAAGAACAATGAACTTTTAGTTATTAATGTTACATTCAGATATTGGAATTGGAATACGAAAAAAATGTTTTTACAACTTTAAAAAAGTAATTAACAACTGTTAAAAGAGGTCGCACGGTGATGCAGGTGCAGTGGTTAGTATTGTCACTTCACAGCAAGAGGGTTCCTGGTCTGAGCCCCAGGTGGGAGAGCCATACTGTGCGGAGTTTGCATGTTCTCCCCCTGCGTGGGTTTTCTGCGGGTGCAACGGCTTCCTTCCACAATCCAGACACAAGCAAGTAAGGTTAATTAGTGACTCTAAATTGCCCATCGGCATGAAAATAAGAAGAATGGTTGTCTGTCTCTATGTGTCAGCCCTGTGATAGTCTGGCAACCTGTCCAGGGTGTACCCCACCTCTCACTCAATATCAGCTGGAATAGAGACAACAAGATAAGCAGTTACGGAAAATGAATGAATTAAAGAAAGTGCATACAAAATTATAGTACTTTTACAGGAGTAGCTTTTTGGCTTGTTGGCAGAGGCTGGCCAATTAAAGCAAGTTAAACGTGCAGCTGCAGGCTACCGGTAAGCTACACTGTTTTGTCTTTTAAGTGATTTATTTTTCTTTGAATCTGTGGAAGTACACGGGCATGGACTGGGAAAAAAATCCAGGAGAATCACTGCGCTTAGGTCTTATGATCGTCAGGAAAACTTTGCTGTTTATGCTGGCATCATGTTGGCTAAAATATTAGTCAGTCCCTCCAGACACTCACAATCTTGCGATCGCAATAATTTACGCAAATTCAATGAGAGTCTCTTAATTTTCCGCATTTTCTGGCTGACCAGAAGTCTTCGCATATGCAACGTCATTTGAAACGTCATCAGATGCATCATCATATTGCCCTAATGGCATTGCAGTCTGGAGAAACGCTCTGCATTGACATAAGAATTGTCACTTTGTTTAAATATATAAATATATCACATTGTCTGGTTTTGGAGCTACAATATTCACTCAGGATTTTTTTGCAACATTATTGGAGTCCATGTTTTAAAACTAATTAAATAAAACTAAAGAAGACAACTGAAACATCTGCAGCTGTTTTTGTAATATTCACTATGATTATTATAGCAAGTGATTGCATGACTTAATTTTTGAGGCAGCAGTTTAAAAAAAAAAAAAATCATTTTTGTTTTACTCCTTACTTGCAATTTTTGTTATTTGCAGCAATCTGTGTCATTTGCTGCAATTTCCCCCCCAAAAATCACATAAAAATGCCGCAATTTTTAATCACAACTTTTAGACAAAACTGGCCACAAATTCAAGTTTTTTTGCTGCGGTATCCTGGAGGGACTGATTAGTGACACTCATGTGAACACAACAGGCAATACCGAGGTTGGCAAAACAGTTGAGGTCATGTCCATATGTCATACAATATGTCAGTGTACTTATCGTGACGGGCCTAGTGTTCCAACGAAAACTTAGCCCAGTGCAGTGTGACTCTGCACTCTCAGTGTGATATCTCTGGGCTTAGGTTAACCCTGGGTTAACAATGTGTGTATGAAAAGAAGCTAAGGATAGTCCAGGACTAAGAATATGTAGTGTGAAAAGCCCTATTTTGTGTCTATTTCATGAAGTAATGTCATACATTTCTATCTGATTGCTCTTTACTTAAGAGCAGTTTGGCACAGATGCTCCTGTCAGAGAATTAATCACTGCAGTAATGTAACACATTGAGTGAACTATATGATCAGCAGGGAACTTGGCTCACAACAGCCTCGCTGGTCTGACCTCTGCTCTTAACTAACACTGTGTACACACTGTCCGTAACCCAGCATCCCACTGTCACAATTCCCCCCTCATGACACATAATTGATCATTTCCTGTTTTTATTATGCAAGAGTAATCAGGAGTTTGGTTTACATAAGCACTTTGTAGTGATGTCCCACTATAACGCCCCCTGCAGACTACAGGCCAAAGTGCTTCCAGCATCCTCTCTGGTGTGTACAGAAGTTCAGTAATTAAGTTCATGCTGCATAATGCCTTTAGCTATTCCACAATTACCCGCTGGAATTTGTCCATGTGCACATGAAGGAGCTCACATGGAGCGAGGCGTGTTTGGAACAGCTTTGCTTTATGATAACGTCACATACATCAGACGCACGCATAGCTGCGCTGACTATCCAGATTGACAAGCAGCTGTGAAATGCCTCGGATGAGGGCGTAGGAAAAAGGCACATGGCGGAGCGTGATGCCAGGCTCAAAGAAGCTCATGGGCAGTATTATTTAGCCTGTCTGAATGTCACCCTGCCTTACTCATCTCTCACAGTTTAGTTACAAAGCGAGGAGCAAAAGGCTTAGCTGTAAATTAATTAGGCCTCATCAAACACTCGCTGCCCTGTTTCCCCTCTCAGTGTGGTTAGACAGGAGCGGAAACCAGCTCTCTTTCTCTCTCAGTTCAAAGTCTTCATCTCTTTAATTAGCTGCTTTGACCTGTGATAGAACTGGGTATGTAATGAAACTACGCCCAGACCACACAGGGGTCCAACCTCCCTGGAGTTCACTGAGTCCAGTGGGGACCTTTATGCTGCACAGATTATGCAATGACTATTTCTACAGGAAAACTATTTCAGATGTTAATTAAATAGCTGTAACTTTTGATAGAACTGAAATATTTATTAGATATAAGCTCAAAACGTGTATTTCCTGAAACTGATGCTCATCCTCTCATTCTGAACTATTCTACACCAGAAAAAGGAAAAATCTCAATTGTAGAGATGAATGAAGATGTTTACAGCCTGAGGTGTGCCCACAGACTGTATAAATAATGGACGTAGCTGATGTCACCCATTGGTTTGTGGACTGCCGTTTTGAAGCCTTGAGTTCTCGAGTTGACTGTTGTCATCTTGGTTTTTTGGAGCCAGAAACGACCATATCTGGACAAGAGGCTGGAGCTGTAGAGGAGTGAGGGCTGAGGGGTGGATCTGACTCTGAGACTGAAGCGATACCGGGCAGACAGCCTGTCACTCACGCAGCCCCATCCTTAAATATGCAGGACTTTGGGCCTTAATACGATGTAAGCAAGTAAGGGTGAGGTTGCCGCTTGGGTGTGCTACTATTACACTCACAGTTTTATAGTTTTTAATTATAATAAATAGATAAATAAATGACATTTACATGTTGATACACTAAAATGCAGAGTTAATTTTCCAATTGATAATTTCCTAATTCTGTCATTAAATAATGACTTAAAAATGGACAAAACCTTTTCAAGTGTAAGTGTAGAATCAGATATAATAATTTAGAAAATAAATCTTTACAACTTTAGAGCCTTTTATCTTGAAGATACTTTACATGTATGCAGTGGTGCAAAGTGACTAACTACTGCCATTAACTGTACTGTTGTTGGGGGTTGGTATCAGTACTTGATACCTTTAATGCACTGGCCAAAATAACCCAGTCCGAAGTATTACTAAAACTTCTCCAATCAAACAATTCCGGCATTAGATTATTTTTGTGCCAGAGATCAATCCCAACTCCTCGCCTGATCAGCAAACTTTCTGTTGCTGCCATCTCCAGAGCAGCTCTCCTCCTAGCAAATGGTCAGTTCAATGTCTGCTCGATAAGTACGAGCTAACACTGCAGCAGTGGTATCCGACACCAAGCCCGTCAATGGTCCCAACAAACTCACACTGATATCAAAACAGCTCAACTCTGTCATTAAACCTGTAAATTACTGCCACATTATGTTAGCTGTGTGATGCCAACAGTTAGCCATGTCACTATGTGTCAGTGGCCAGGCGAACTCTCACAACTGTCTCCAGCAAGGAGCTCAAACTCCCTCAGCAGCAGCTACAACCCATGTCTGTGGTGTGGTGAAGTCGAGCACCATGTATTTGGACTTTGGAAAGTATACCACACACAACTCCATTCACATTATGGGTATCAAATCAGGTACTCTATTGGTATCCATATCAGTTTAAGGGTACTGGTATTGAAATGTCTTAAATATGACCCAGCCATAACTGTAGTACAGTGTTTAAGTACAGTTTTGAGGTACTTGTACTTTGCATGAATTTTACCATTTTCTGCTTCTTTAAACTTCTACTCCACTACATTTCAGAGATAATTTCTCTAGCTTTTACTCCACTACAGCTCTACAGAGAGTCTTAATTTAGCTTGACAGTAATATAAATACGTGTGAGCATGACCGACCCAATAAAAGAAACCATCTGTGATGTTATGTCACTTTCTGGAGCTGATCCATGGATGATGAAAGAAGAACTGACTTAAGCTTTCTTTTATAATTAATTAAATGACTTTGTTTTCTCAGTGACGACTATGACACCTCTTCAGCACCCACTGTGGCACACTCCAAGGAACAATCACACTCAAAATCATCACTACAAAGTCTCTTCATAATGACTGCATTTAGTTCAAAGGCAGACTCTATTGTCCACATGAGCACTCTTTCTTCCCTCAATGCCCCTGATTGATGATATTTGTAGTTATTCTAGTTGTATTTACCTCTTATTTTATTCATTCTTATTTCTGTTTTTTACTTCTCTATTTATCTGTTTATGTTTCTGTCCTTGTGCTGCTGCAGCACCTGAATTTCCCCTCTGGGTATCAATAAAGGCTTATCTTATCTTACGTTATCATATCTTAAGCCCGGTCTGGTCCTAAGCAGAGAGAAAAGACCTGGGATCAGTTTAAGTGGGTGAAAACATGGACCTCTGTGAAAACAGTTGTTTATAAAATTGGATTGTGGAGATTCAGTAATGTCTGTAAAGAATTTTAGATCAGAAATAAATGAGCATGCTGAACCTCTACATACTGCATTAATCCTATGTCTTATAGAATATTAAATACACCACAAATCTTAAACTACAACCAGTCTGTCATGCAGCACTATAAATTAACAGAAAATAAAAACACTCATGCTGGATGAAAGCATTTTATACTTTGCCAGCAGGTAAGAAAAACAAAGGTACAAGTGCAGATATTGCCGATTTTAACCCATCTCTTATCCAAGCATTTTGTGGATTAACACCTGATGCTCCTCCAGAAAGACACATTAGAAGAAACACAAGCTACAGTCCTGCTCTTATTCCTCTGACTTTAAAGAATGACTTCCCCTAAAAGCAAATCTTGACTTGCTATGACAAAATGTAGGCTACTGGACTTGCTTGGCTAAGTTATGTTAGCTAGTGCTAATATAATGCATTACTCCTTACTAGATATGGCAATCACCGAAGTAAACAGTGGCTTAGCCAGTAGACACAAAGCCAAACTGACATTCATTTGGACTTTCGATGTCAGTCCACTTTTGAGAATGAAAGCAGGGTCCACTTGATGGAGTAGCCAGCAGGTGGGAAAAAGTAGCGTCCAAGAGCATGCCCCCCACAGGAAACATTTTAGCCATAAAAGCCCACATGTAATGGCCTCTGGCACATCCTAATGCCAATATCTAATAACACTGATCTTAATTACTGCATATTTTAATGACTATGTCGACCTGACTGTAAAGGGAAGTGAACTATTGTAAAGCTTCTGGTGCACTATGGCCCACAGTCTTTAAATAGCTATTAACATTTAAAATCAAGTCTATTCCCGACTAATTAAGACTTTGTAATCAAGAATCATTGGACCTTATTTACTATTCTTCATTTATCTATTGATGCATTCACTGTAAGGTTTATCAAGACCAGAGCATGTGAGTGGAGCAGTGAGAATTTCATCCATCATCTAACCGCTTATCCTCTCGAGGGTCGCGGGGGGGCTGGGGCCTATCCCAGCTGACACTGGGCGAGAGGCGGGGTACACCCTGGACACGTCGCCAGACTGTTGCAGGGCTGACACATAGAGACAAACAACCATTCACACTCACATTCACACCTATGGACAATTTAGAGTCACCAATTAACCTATCCCCAATCTGCATGTCTT
>JAPZEB010076826.1:0-13981 GCA_029783705.1 Chaetodon striatus
TGTCACAACTGCTACAGATTTGATCCAATCCACTTCTAACTTGGTATGTCTCACCCCAAGACACTGAAGATGAAAAAATTATCACAGGCTTGATGTTTCGTCAAACGCTGTCACCGTGGCTCCGCCCTCGTCGCCATAAAACACGAAGTTGTTTTGAAGGGTACGAGATGCATGTAAAGTCATGAAACTTGGCACACAAATGACTGGATCCTATTGGTATTGTGTGATGTGATTTTTGTGCTTCCATGTACCAACATGGCTCATCAGCGCCCCCTATAAATATTCTACAAAAGGGCTCCCCGATGCTGGTTTGACCTACATCTATGACAACTTCTCCATACATGTTCCAATCTTCCCCAAATTTCACAAGATTGATGACAGTCTTGCCCTGAACACATCGACATGCCAATACTTGGGTATTAGACCAGCACCACCTAATGGCAAAATTACATGTCTTTGTATGATTTGAGGGATATGACGTGTAACTCCTGCATGAGGGGTCTGCCTTCGACAGGAATGAACGGCGGCATCAGCCGGCATCCTGCCAGCGCCCTCGAGTTGCGTGAAGGTGCTCGGGCCCGTTCAACGCTGCAAGCACCTCCTGTGCGAGGACCCTATTGAAACTGAAGGAATTATTATTAGGGCCCAAGCACCGACCGGTGCGAGGACCCTATTGAAACTGAAGAAATTATTAGGGCCCGAGCACCTCCGGTGCGAGGACCCTATTGAAACTGAAGGAATTATTATTATTATTTTTTTTCCAAATGAATTGGCTTTACAAAGTACAGACCTTCAGCGCCATAAAACACGAAGTTGTTTTTGAGGGGTACGGGATGCTTGTAAAGTAGTGAAACTCTGCACACATATGACAGGACCCTTTTGCTATTGTGTGAATTGATTTTTGTGCTTCGGTGTACCAAAATGGCTCATCAGCGCCCCCTATAAATATTCTATGAAGCACTCCCCGATGCTGGTTTGACCTACATTTATGAAACTTGGTAGGAACATGCATCACTGAAAGATGTACAAAAACGCCTCATGCAGCAATGTGCTAAGCCCAACAGGAAGTCGGCCATTTTGAATGTGCTTGTAACTGGTTTACAACATCACCATACATGTTCCAATCTTCCCCAAATTTCACAGGATTGATGACAGTCCTGCCCTTAGCACAGCTATATGCCAATACTTGGGTATTAAACCAGCGCCACCTACTGGCAAAATGACATGTCCTTCTATGATTTGAGGGATATGACATGTAACTCTTGCGTGAGGGGTCTGCCGTCGACAGGAATGAACAGCGGCGTCAGCCGGCGTCCTGCCAGCGCCCTCGAGTTGCGTGAAGGTGCGAGGGCCCGTTCAACGCTGCTTGCAGCTTTAATTTTTACTTGTGGTTGCTAACTTTCAGTACATCATTTCACAGGACCACTGGCCTCTCTGCATGTAGTGCCTGGATTTTAGCTAGTAGGCCTTCTTTAGTAATTTGATAGTCTAAAGGGTTCTGACTGTCTTTAACAACTACTTCTCTCTTTCTTGTTCTCTCTCTCTCTCTCTCTCTCTCCCTTTATTTATGTTTGTCGGAAGAAGGAGATTGATGGTGAAAAGACATTGGTGCAAAGGTATTTTTTCTGAATATGGTGAAAGCCAGCATAATCATTGATTTTAATTACTACAAAGAAACAAAGGGTGTACATCAACTCAGTATGATATGGCCCTATGGTAATTTGCTATGCTCTATAAAAGAAATTAACCTTTTTTTCCCCACTGGAATTGATGTTTTTTCTTTCTTTTTTTTTGAGTTTTGATTTATTTATTTTTTTTGCTTTTTAAAGATGTTTGTGTTTGTATGAATTATTTATTGAAAAAGTGATAATATAAAGTTGCTTTAAAATCAAATATATGTCTCTCTCTGAATCTTTTTCTCAATTTAATTCAGTTCAATTAAGCTTCATTCAATTCAATTCGAATAAGTTCAATTCCATTCAGTTCAATTCAGTTTAGTTCAATTCAATTCAATTCAATTCAATTCAATTCAATTCAGTTCAGTTCAATTCAGTTCAATTCAAAGAGGCTTTTTGGTATGACCATATTGACACATAGTATGGCCAAAGCCCATTGTACAACAAGGCACAAACAGGGATTACATTATTACATTGCAAAAGCAAAAACCATATCAACAATATCTAATACAAACAGACTTACTGATGGACATCAGCAACACTATATAGACAATATACATGTTGTACCTCAGGGTGTGGCAGGTAAAGACATGACGTTTTGTGCATTCTGTGAGGAAGTGCAGCTCTCATTTTCATCTGCCCTGGACAGCTGACAAAAGCGCTACTCTTTGGGGAGCCATGGTTGTTTGTATCGGCCTTAATCGATGATCAGGTTGAGCTCACTGAGTCTGTACTTTGTAAAGGCACTTCTGTGTTTAGTGTCAGTCACTGTGGTCAGGTAATCTGCCACACTGTACTTTCTTTTTAGGGTCAGACAGCACTGTATTTTGCATTGTGCTTTTGTTTATGTGTCCCAAATGGTGATGTACAGGGGCGTGTCCAGACATTTTTGATAGGGGTGGCCCTAGTGGGGCACTGACTTTTGCAGGGGTGGCATAAAGTGTGAGCAGGAGCACCTGCATACACACATATACACTCACATATGAACGTGCAAACACACACACACACACACACACACACACACACACACACACACACACACACACACAGACAGGTGTCAGCATAGCATTTATTTAACCATTTTTGTCTCCACAAACTATAACTACTTCGATTACTAACACTGCAAGAAAAAATAGATCTACTAGTCACAACATACAGGATTGGCAACATACAAATGTGATTGAAAGCTTCCATACTTTATTGTTGAAAAGAAAAACAAACAAACAAACAAAAAAAAAACAACCTTCCAAGGCATGCTATACATACAAAAGAAGACACTGCACAGTCAAACATATGGTCACTGTATGAAATGCCTGTCTGGGCAAAACATTTACTTGACAAAACGTTTAATGTGCCACAGTGTAGTTGCTTATTGTGGTATTCTCACACACAGAAAAACCTGAACTCACAGCTAATTTGAATAAAAAAAAAGTCACATCCCTCCTTACATCTCTCCTTCCGCACCAGCAAATCTTGTTTTAACATTGTAAAGTGACCTGTTAAATAATGCTAAAATAATTTGAAAAATCCCCAAAGTAGGCTACATACAAAAGAAAATCCACATTCAAAAACAGTCACAGTATAAAGTGCCAAAAAAGTTTAAAGTTTAAGCCTCTTTGGGCAAAATATTTACTTGAGAAAACTGTGCAAAACTTTACATGTGCAGTAATGTTAATGGTTGGAGGTACGGACAATGTAGAATATTTTTTTATCAACAGAGAAATCTGACCTTACCAGAGCTTATGTGCATATATAAAAAAGCTTACATCACTTAACAAATCTTGTTTCACAACTGACTTGTTAATAATGTTACAATAACCTGTGACACAGTCACCATCTATAAAGTGCACTGCAAACATATTTAAAATAGGTGTAGCCAGGTGAATTAGAGACTGTTAATAGGGTGTCTGATAGCCTGTTGTGATAAAAATTGAGGCATTAATAGTGTAAAGTTGTTTGTTCCAACTACGGTAATACTGTCCCTTTAAGAGCAGCGCAGGGCCAAACTCGCGAGAGCACGGAGTTCCGACGACACTTTAGACACACGAAACTGAAAATGAAAGCAAAACCACCGCAAAACATTGGACCACTAAGGTGTGTATCTTTGTCTGTATAGAGGAAAATATCCCTGTAAACAATAATCTAACATAAAAATAGTCAACGGCGCCAGCAGATTGGGTGATGATTAAGTTTTCTTAGCAAGACTGATGAGTGATGATTCTGTATTCTTGATGATTTTTGTAGACTGGTAAAACGTGTTTAGTGTGTCATCTCTCCACCACGCTGAGGGAAAGACTGGACAGTGGGGCAGCATGAGTGGTGATGTATTACCCTTACGGATGAAAGTTTATGATGCTTTATGCTAGTTGTTTAACTGAAATATCTGAGTTTTGTATGCTTTTGCCTAATTTTAGAGGGGAGATATGTCGTGTTGAGTTTCTGGTGTGTGTGTGTGTCCTTGCACGCAGGCTACACACTGGAGTGAAAGTGAGTTTTTTTTCATTTTCCGGTGAACTTTATTTTTGACTTCTGTGAAAATGTTGGCATTATTTTGTTCATAGATGCACAGTACATTTCCACTAAGGTAATACACTATTGAAGTTACTGAAGTACTTGAATAATTTTGTGGCTTACGAAAATGTATTTTTTTTGTATTGTATTTTTGTTTTGTTGCCAGGAAAGAGCCACTACTGTTGTCTGTATTCTGTAGTAACCTGTTTATTGTTCTGTAGTCGGGGAACCTGGTGTATTCAGAGGGTGAACCAGAGATTACACTTTAACGGTGCAAATGTATTAATGGGTGGGGGTTTTTTTTGGCATCAATGCCATCAGAGTATGAGAGTTAACAGAGTACCAGTTTTGCGTACAGAAAAGCAAGGTAGCCATCCTTTACAATTACCACTGTAACTATCCACAATCCTCAATCAACAGTATTAACGCTGTTCTTGTGTTTTTATAAGTTCAGTCGGGGTATAAAGACCCACATAAAATTTTATTCTGTGTTCGGTCCTGTCATTTTATGACCAGGCCACATATGTTTGGTTTAATTAAAGCCTTGATGGTCAATGACACTTCTTTTTCTGGAGAGAAATGAATCACACGACAAAATGCATGTCAAAGGACATAATGAGATGTGTTGTTAACATGTGTTTTTTCCATCTTAAGAAATGAGAGAGGTGATCATAATTAGTTGCCACAAGAATATTCTCAATGCTCATCAATCATCCATCAATTAGATGCACATTGCCATTCCTATTTATTTCTACACTCAGGTATGAGAGAACTAACAGGGTGCAGGATGTTCTCTGACTCATTTGTCTGTTCTTCTGCTATGTTACATTAACTCATTTTGTCAGACACCTATTTACTGAGCTTTAAGTGTATTTAAACTCTCTCCCAAACAATATAAGTTATGACGCACGTTTTTATTTAAAGTTGGTCTGTTCACTAACACTCTGAAGTTTTTTCCTCATCAGCCATTATCACTGTCAGTGCTTCTGTCACTGAGTTATACAAGTTTCAACACACTAAAATAATAGGTTGTTTTTTATCCTTGCCTGAATACTTTCTTGATAAAAGATGCCACAGATAACTAGAACTGGGAGGTATTTACTGAGACACAATGGGGTCGTATCATGAAGTGAAAAACTAATCAACACAGACAGAAATGGACAGGTCGCCAGCCTGTCGCCGGGCTGACACATAGAGACAGACAAACATTCACACTCACATTCACACCTACGGACAATTTAGAGTCACCAATTCACCTGCATGTCTTTGGACTGTGGGAGGAAGCCAAAGCAACCGGAGAAAACCCACGCTGACACAGGGAGAACATGCAAACTGCACACAGAGGGGCTCCCCCACCCCAGGCTTCGAACTGGGAACCTTAGTGATGCCATGCAAGCTACAACGTGGATTCAGTGTTGTTACTGAAAAGCAGAATGGTGTGGGGACACAGCTGGTCAGTCGTATCATGGACTAGCTTCAGAGGTCTGGTAAGGAAGGAATTGCAGTTGTCCAGTTGGGACCAACCTTGGTGAGGTCCTGGAAAATCCTCCTGATTTATATTTTTATTCATACATTTATATACCACTAATTTGCAACCGCAATTATGTTTTCTATTAACGCCATGAAAAGGGTGTAAAGCATTAAGTTTTGAAGTGGTGTTACTGCATTACATGACTGCATGTTTGCTTTGAGTTTGTTTTTTTATTTGTCCGTGTCATTACATTTTTATTTTAATTCTATTCTTTTGTGAACAGAACAGAGCAAAACCTCAAATGTGCAACATGTGACTTTTAAATTAGAGATCAAGACATTTTATGCACACAATTTCTCTTAAATATTTGTGGCAAACTTGTTAAAAGTGTTGATGAGCACTTCTTCTTTTACAAGATGATCCATCCACCTGACAGGTGTGACAAATCAAGATAATGTTTCAACAAGACATTTTTATAACAATGCAATCAAAATCTGAGAAAATAAGTCTTGTGAAGAAGTCTTTAACTGAAACCTGTGAGAAATGAGAGCAAAATAAAAAATGTTAAAATGTTTTTGCTGTGTGTACTGACTTGCAACAGATGAGATGACACACCAAGAGATGGAGGTCAGGGATGACAGGCAAAAACAGAATGTTCTCATGTTCTCCTCTTATTTCAGTGGGGAACATTCAGTTGGAAGGCAATGGTGATTATTATGACGACATGACAGAATAACACAGAGGAGATGCAGTGATTAGACTTCACTGATGTGTGGGGTGCTGGTCCATGAAGATAAAAGCATTAAGGCTGAATCAGCCTGACTGCAGGTGGATGATAGACAACCTCAGATTAACCTCCTGAGGGGCATAATAAAAATGCATAACACCTGATCCAATAGTCTGAATGACAGAATCCTAATTTTACTTTAACACCAGCATCAGTTGGTTCATATGCTGCAGAACAGAAGATGAATGGCCCCATGATGACGTGTGGAATTTGTGAATGAGAGGAGCATTGATGGCATGGGAAAGCACAAAGGACAGTAGACTAACGAATGAAGAGGGACAACAGGGAGAAAGAGAAAAATAGAGCAATTTGCTGAATGAACAAAAGCATCATTTCCTGAATACATGGTCACTGAGAGGGTAAATAAGAACACTGTAGAAGAGGTGAAATGAATCATCATCACCATCATATTCCTGTTCAGTAGCATCTCTTGGACACTCCTGAAAAAAAAAGAAATGTTTCATCTCAAGAGGTTTTTCTGGTTAAATAAAGGTCAAATAAATGATAGGTCAAAGGTCACTTAGCCTTTAAACAACACACGAGGCGGCCATGTTTTCAAAAGGAGGCTTCTTTACGGACAAAGCAACAATTTGGCGCTGAGCTTCACCAGCGAGATAGAATTGATTGAGGAGTGATTTGTTATGAAAGACAAGTTCAGGAGGTCATTATTCAGCTAAGTGATGTTTCTCACTGCACATGGGTATTAATTATCCATCTAATTATCTCTCTCGTGCTGGACTTGAACCGTCAACCCTCCGGTCCAACACTAATAAACTAATATAACATTGGAAAGACTGGTTAAAATGGGGGCATAAAGATGAACTGAATGTATACGAGTTAGTGTGAACAACACTCGAAATGCTGAAGAAACAGAAGAAGAGTCCTCGACCACTCAACCTCATTGTGAAATCATTATTCCATCAGATTGGTTATGTCATGAGACACATCAGAATTCGGCTGATTAAGTCAGACACTTGTGGTCGGGAAGATCTGAAGAACAATCAGCCTTCACTTGAAAATCTAGATGTGTGCGACCTGGAGCAAGACTCCTGATGAGTTCACTGAATGAACCCAAAGCTGAAACACTCTGTGGGGCTGATGAAAACTGGAGGTGGACGAGTGGTGGTGGGTCACATCAGTCACACACTGATATAAAATCTGACAACAGGGTTAAAAGGAATGCTGTTTAAACTCTGACAGCAACAAAATTATTTCTTTCGCAAAGGTCAAGGAAAAACAGATTGCATGTGGTTGAAAGAGGAAATGCTCTCAGTCAGCTGACTGAGCTGAAAGCAGGAAATTCAAAATAAAAAAGTGTGCAGTGTTGGGCAGTGACGCATCACTAAGTCATGAGTCACAGTAATGTGAATACTTTTTTCAGAGTGATGTAAGAAGTTACATTTTCAACTTGTGTGTGCTCCATGACTGTTTAATCTCTTCAGGAAACTTAACCTGTCTGATTTCATGGCAGCTAAAACATCGTGATACTTTTCAGGGGTTTCTTTGAAATGAAGCTGCAGGAACAGGTAAAAATTCCGAAAATAGTTGCAAGAAAAAAAAGTTACTTTTTTTGTTTTTCTTTGTTCTAACTCACATTAATGAAAAGGCCGATTAAAGCTTTTATGTGAAAACATTTCATTCAAGTTTTTTTATTCGTTGACTATTTTCTTCATCACACACATAAAGTTTGTCACGCAGACAAGGCAAAGATGCCTCTATTACTTTGTGATGTAACACTGCTCAGAAAAATTAAAGGTACACTTAATCATCACAGTCTAACACCAAGTCAGTTAAACTTCAGGGATATCAATCTGTCCATTTTGGAAGCACAAGTGATTGTGAATCAGTTTCAATTGAAAGTGACAACAGGTGCAATGGAGAGGCAAAAGCAAGACAGCCTTCAAAATGTAATGGTTTTACATGTGGTGTCCACAGACAGTTGCTCTGTCCTTTATCCTTCCTGACTGATTCTTCTCCAGTTTTGTGCTCTGATGGTGTACGTGTCACTGCTGGTAGCATGAGGCAGTACCTGCAGTCCAGTCAGGTTGCACAGGTAGTCCAGCTCCTCCAAGTTGGCACGTCCATACATGCGGTCACAAGAAGGTTTACTGTGTCTCTCAGCACAGTCTCAAGAGAATGGAGGAGACATCAGGAGACCGGCTGTTACATGAGGAGAGCTGTACAGGGCTGTAGAAGGGCATCAACCCAGCAGCAGGACCGGTATCTGCTCCTTTGTGTGAGGAGGAACAGGAGGAGCACTGAGCCCTACAGAATGACCTCCAGCAGGCTACTGGTGTGCATGTTTCTGACCACACTGTCAGAAACAGATTCCATGAGGGTGGCATGAGGGCCTGATGTCCTCTAGTGGGACCTGTGCTCACAGCCCAGCACCGAGCAGCATCATCGGCGGGTCCAACTTAAGTGCAGGTGGAAAACGTGCCAATGTGAAGTATTCATATGTGCGTTTTTGCATGTTTTTTGTGTGGAAAACAACCTTGGTAATGAACACTTTTGTTGATATCCTGGTCCTAAATAGCTAGCTGTTAGCAAACACATTAACCCCCAGAACTGCTGAGGACAAACTATGTCATGACAGGAGTGTTACTCAGGACCAAAGGAGGCACAGTGTTGAGTTGTTTGGATGAGCTGTTCTTTAAGAAAGCTACAAGAAGCAATATCAAAGGCCCAAATCCATGTGTTGAACAGGCACTGCACTAATGGAGACTAATTTCAAAAATACTAAATCAACTCAGTGATGCGGTGATTGTTTGGAGCTCCAGTGCTACTTGGGTAGCAGCCAAATCATCAACTGTCCCTTTTCCCATCACAGTTTTTTCTGCAGATAGAGGCTGTCTGATATTCTGCACTACAGATTGGGAAACCATTTACCTTAAGTTTTTTATTATGATTTTTGGCCAATATAAGTAGTATTGACTTAACTTAATTTGACTTTGGTTAAACAGCAACAGGAGGCTGAGGACAGGGACAACGTGAGCAGTGCGGAGGAGGACGGAGAATCTATTAGAGCTGTGTTGCTTCCCCTACAGCTCCAGGCGTGTCCTCTCTGCCCCGTCAGAGGGGAAGTCTCCCTGTCTGCCCCGTAAATCAACATGTCTGAAAAGACACACACATATCTACACAAGTGTTAGAAATAGAGCACATACTGCAAAAATAAACCAAAGCCTTAAATTAAACACATTTTTAGTGGCAGAGACAGAGGAGCTGTCTTTTAAGATAGATTCAGGTTGTTGTTTCTCTTTTTGAGTGATTGCATTTCTAAATGTTGTTACATAGGAGAGAGGTTACATTTTTGGATGATACTGAATCTCACAAGATAAGAAAAAAAACACACCATATCAAATGTTTGTACAATAAGTAGCTTGTGTAACTAACAACTCAAAAGTCACAAGCACACAAACAAAAAGTTGTTTACCAGTAGTCAAGGACAACAGCATTATCATATCTGCTCTGAGAGATGACCACAGCAACACGTTGCCAAAACCACATCCTCTGCATGATGTAAGACTCATCACAGGACTGCAAGAAAGCCCCAAGAATCAGAATGGGAAGTATTAGTAATGGAGGATTCACTGTCTCTGATGTCTCATTTCACAGGGAGTGGAATGGTGGAGGAAGGCCAGGACTATTTGGCTTTAGAAAAACTGACAGTCACTTTGTCATTTCACACTTTTTCACTACTAATTTCATTGCATTTTTTCATTTTCCAGTAACCAAGTATGACTTGAACTGAGGATTTGCACAGGCAGACATGGGGGGAGTTCAAATGGGAGTCTGTGGCGGCAAGTAAGCTGTAAGGGGTGAGAAAACTGCAGATGCCAGTACTGAGTGGAAAGGTTTCCCGTCCTTGTGTCTCAGTTTTCATTAGCCTGATATTACACGCACACACACACACACACACACACACACACACACACACACAATCATTCAGCTATCTGGATCAGAGTTAGCCATCTGGATTGGCTTTCATCATTACAAATGTTCCACTTCAGCCAGGCTAGGCTTACCTGAGTTATTCAATAACCAAGCACATGGGTCCAGCGGACAAAATGACTTTTCCATTGAGGCTATATGTGTTAATCTGTTGAAACTTTAACTACCTGGCAATGACAGAGAGAAACACACACAGTGTGTGTGTCATGACAGCAAAGACTCCACTTAAACTACAATATGGTACAACTTAGTAATAAAAATCATAGACTTAATAAATAATGGACATCACACACTGGGTTGTGGACTCTTGTTCTGAAGCCTCAAGTTTGGCATTTTTGGCCGTCGCCACCTTGGAATTTTGGAGCCAGATGTAAGGGTGGAGCTAGCCCTAACACTAGCTGCTAGTTTGGTTAGCATGAAATCATTAAAACAAAATGTACTTATTAGAAAAACTGAACTTCTGACTCCTAAGAGCCCATGTCCACTTTTTTTTTTTTTTTTTCACCGCCGGTGTCTGTTTTTAATTGTTCCCAATGAGTAGAGAGCGTTTGCCACCCACAGAAAAAGCACAGCACCCAGTTGTTTTTTTTCAGAGTACCAACAACTAAACAAGTTTTTAGTTGACCAAAACGTTCAAGAACTGACACTGCATTCATGTGGTGTTGGAATAATCTGGAAAAAGTTTTTCAATTGGGGAAATTCATGACATCACCCCCTCAAGTTGGAACAGCAACACAAAAAGTCAGTGGAAATTTTGGTACTGCCAAGTTGATTTCATACATGCAGAAACATGGCGGATAAAAGTAAATGTTGGTTGATGGTAAAAACTGTTTATTAACATACATATTGCATGCCAATTCACATTTAATTTTTAACATGGTAATTTTAATCTTTAGTTGCTGCCCACATAGACTGACCTAGATTAGTTAGAAAACTTTTTCATGAAAGCAATATTTTAGTAGTTATTGGGGATGTGCTGAAAAAAAACCTATCAACATGTTGCTAAATGCTCTGTGCAATAAAATACAACTCATCTCTGTTTTAGCATCCATGTTGCTTCCACATCATGAGTTAAAGCTCATAAACACACCAAAGACAGAAGAACAATTTCCAGTTCAGGAAATGGGACCATCCAAAGAGCCATTCCAGGAACTGCAACTTTTGCACTCATGTTGGCTTCGTTTTTCATCCCTGAATGTTGATGCTTGATAAAAATTCAGCTGTGTTAACCACAAAATGTATTTGGGCTACATTATTGTTGACCATTTTCCAAAGTTTTTTTTTTTTTTTGACAAACATTTGTTGTCCATGCATCCAATTCATGTTTGTGTTCCCAGACCAGGTGGGAAATGTAATCCCTCCGGCCATCTTCTGGCTCTGTCCTGTGGATTCCTCCCACTTGGACAGTCCTGAATACCTCCAAACGGAAACCTCGAGGAGTGAACCTGAATCCAAAATCTGGAATTCACTCATCTGGTTCTTTTCGAGCTCCAGATGTCCCAGTTCCTGTCCTCAAGGGTAAACTCAAACACCCTGCACAGGAAACTCTTTTCTTCCCACTTGTATTTGTGACCTCATTCTTTGGTCACCACACAACTCATGATCATGGATAACAGTTGCAACATGGATCAGCTGGTAAATAGAAAGATCCACCCTCAGGTCCAGCTCCCTCTCCACTAAGGTCATGGTCCAATGACGTCAACAGAGGAACATCATCGGCAAAAAAACTAACATCAAATTCAGAGGTCACCAAATCACACTCTCTTCACACATTGTGTCTACAACTTCTGTCCATGACAATCACATGTAGACTCAGTGACTGTGGCTATTCACTTTTTGACTGCCAAAGTGATCTCTACTAGAGAGATGGGCAAGGCTTTCCCGGATCCAGACTCTGATCCTACCTCCTCTACAAAGGACGATTGTGTCCGGCTTAGCTCCTCAGAGACTTCCTGAGTTCAATCCAAAGCCAAAATAAGCCAAACAAGCAATGACCTACCCAAACTTCTTTCATACCCAAACAAACTGCACAAACTGGTTTCCTGATCTTTTTCTACAGTCAGGGGTTTCCAGAGCTTTCAACCCTAAAAGTCTCAGTTCTTCAGCTTGACCACTTTAACTCCACCACTGGTGTTGCTGTCTTGACAGGCACTGACCAGGCCACAACTCTGTGCAGCAGCTTTTGTAATAGAGTCTTCAGACATGACCAACTAAGATGCCCTTGGGTTGCAGAAATAATTCTTTCAGAGGTGAGAGCTGAAACCCTTGCCGTCAAGAGACTTCAGCCAGATGTTTACGGTTCACCCTCACTGCACATTAGGTTTACTGGGTCTGTCTGACAGATTCCCCTGCCACCTGATGTAACTCACCACTGGCTGACAAATTGCTTCACCCGAGAGTCCAAGACATATGGCTGTAGATTCAACTGTCAATCATTGATCTTTGACCAGTGTGCATGTTCACACTTCACAAGAGCTCGCTCAAAGTTCTGTTTACACAGATTTAAATGAACTAGTTCATGTTCATAGTTCCAAATTTGAATATTGAACTAACACAGTCCCAAAAACTGAATGTTATGAACATTAAGTTAATGTCTTCTGTTCTTTTTTTAATAAAATAAATTCCTGTAATCAACATTTTCTCGCAGATATTTCCCAAGACTGGTCAGATGTTCAACTCAATGTGTTGTTTCAAAGGTATTGGCAATGTGGCTGATGTTCAGACTTGTTTTTTCTGATGCAGTGGGCACAATTTGTCTATAAATGTAAGATTTTTTTTTCCATCTGCATTTCTAAGTTACTGATTTGTTCATAAAATCTCTTCATATATCCATATGACCTGGTTTCAGCAGTAGGTGAAAAGGTGGCTGCATTATCTGCTGGTATTGTGTTATGTGTTGTGTCAGCATACCGTAAAACCAGTGTCGTTAACTGCCACAAGAGCTAACAACGCTTATGTTCAAGTTCATAAGCTGCAAACTGAAGCATTTGGTTCAGAAAACATGAGCATTAAGGACTCTTGTAAGTTTAAACATTTGTTATGGACAGTCCATGAACACAAAGCAAAGAAGTCCATTGAAAAAAACTACCAGGTTCAGATCAGGTGGCCCAGAGGATCTATCTACATCGAGTCTTGAAGAAACACCACATAAAAGACTCACAAATTTCCAGACCCCCAAAACTGCTCTTCAGCACAGAGGCACAAACAAGAGGCTGAAAAGTAGAGTCCAGCCGCAGTCCCCCAGAAATGAAGCCAACTATATGTAATTCATACCTTCCACATACTGTACTAGTTTTGTCTCCTTCCCCACTAGAGGTGATATTACGTGTGTCAAGGAGATCCAGTTTTGGTGCCAGGGATCAGTTTAGTACAACAGGATCCCCTCCATGATTACACCCAGTTTGCAGCGAGACTCTCTTCCAGGCTTTGTTCCAGGAGGGGGCCTTGGTTTCTCTGATTTGGAAGAGGCTGCTCTGCTGAAGACACTCATTCATAGAGGTCTTTGAAAATCTCTAAGCGTGGCCCCTCACCTTGGACCAAACTGCCTCATGAGACAATAACAGGAGCTGTTGCCCCTGACAACAC
>JAPZEB010076907.1:0-13970 GCA_029783705.1 Chaetodon striatus
TGTTTACCCACAGAATCCATTTTCATTCAGATATCTTGAGGTGAGAGGTCAAGGGACCTCTGTAAAAATGGCCATTCAGTCTGTGCCTCACCAAAATGAAGCCTAACTTTGGAGCTTGTCAAGCCCCCTTCCTGAGACGCCAACATGTTTAGTACCAGCGGATTCCTTAGGTCTTCTTGTTTCATATGATTCCAGTATCATCACTCTAAACTCAGCCATCTATAGCCTCTGAAGACAGGCGAGGGCGAAAATAGCGTAAAACTGATTTGTTCCTTTCACTCCTGTTGTGCTGTAGTGTCACAGTCTGCATCTGTTGCATCAGATTAAAAAAACAACTACTTTTTGTTGTATTCCAGATTCAGAGAGTCTCTCCCCTGGTATCTCTGTGTGCCTGGTGAAGACAGTGGTGTTCTCTGTTGGTCTGATCATCATGGTGTCTTCCGTCATCACTGTTCACCTCATGGAGAAACTCAAGAAGGAAAAATGAACAAATAGTTTTCCACAAACCAATCTTACATATCTCTCACAGCTTTTAGTGAAAGGTAGCCTGTAGTATTTGACCTCCAGTAGTTCTGTGGTGCAGTTGTATTTGTGAGAGGGCATCTGCTTCCTATTCTACTGATTGACACTTGGTGGCAGTAACACACCAAGAAATGCAGCAATACATCAACAAAGGCCAGGAGTAATCTGCAACCTCACCGCTAGATGCCACTAAATTCTACACTAAACCACATTAAACCACAACTTCTGAGGGCACAGCGATTGGGTTTAAGTGACCATGTGATTTACAGTAGACAACATAGTTTTAAATCTGTCTCAAACCTTAAACCACAGCTAAACAGCAACAGCCCCAGTATATTTCTGAAATTCCAGCAGTAGGTTTATGAAATCTGTGTGTTCTGTGTGTTCAACTAACACAAGGATTAACCTACTGTATGCTCAAAAAAACTGACAAAGTGGCTGGTGAGCATAACTAGCAGCTTTCCACTCAGATATCTCTCAAATGAGATGACAATGTGGCTGAGCTAGCATATTAGCTTTAAAGAAGTGTATCAGCTGAGGATATGGTCAGGGCTTCATATCCGTCAGCTTGACCTTGCCATATTCTGCATCCTAGTGGCCAAACATTGACTAATAAATTGGCTTAATAAGCAGGACAGTTTGAGCAATGATAAACTGTAATTTTGTTCTATGGATGCCTTTAACATTGCACATCAAATATTAGCTTGGTAATCTACATTAAAAATGACTTGACATATTTGTGAATATATGAAATGTATTTCTTTATCCATTATTTCTACATATAAGTAAACAGTGTCCTCGAAAGTTGCTGAATGACCAACAGCTGTGTGTACTCTTCATGCTGTGTGTCAATGTGTTTGAGGGAGCAGAAGAAACAGACACTGTACACAAATCTGAAGGTCAGACGCCAGTTACCCTGCAGCAAACTACAACAGACCATGTGCTGATTTGACATGTGGGATCTGATGATAACTGTTATGTAACTGCTTACAACTCTCAGCCAAGTTCAGACCCAGTGTGTGAATGAATGCTCGTGTGTGTTTGAGAGAGAGAAAAGAGTAACATACGAATGAAAGAACAAAAGGGAACACATGTAACAAGAACGTTGCAACACCGGTGAAATCCGATTCTGTCAGCAAAAGAGAGAAAAAGGAGTATGTATGTGTGTATTAGCCTCACAGCCTGCCTGCACTTTCTTACATGGCTTTTACTTTAAGACAATTATAACTTTTTTACATGTGCTGTCCGTGTCTACTACATGCAGCATTTAAAAGTCAAAGGCAGGTTGGATATATATATTGTTATGTAAATCATCAATTAAAAAAGCAGTTGTTTTGCTTAATGGATCCTGACACAGGTCAATCTTCAATCAGATAGCTTTGTTTGCTTTAGTTCAGATTCAGTGTAATTATTTACCCATTATTCCCCTCACCGTTATTTTTCATGTACAACTCATATGCTCAAAATTGCATGGTTGTGGTCCATTAAATATGTTTGAATACATATTTTTAGCCATCATAGCGGTCTTGATTTCGGTCGGTTAGTTGCTCTACCACTTTGGTCCAGATTAAAATATCACAACAATTATTGAATGAATTGTCAATTTTACGCAGACATTCTTGGCCTCAGTAGGATCAATTCTGCTGACTTTAGTGATCCCTGACTTGTCTTTAGTGCCATTATTGGGTTTGTCACTTCATCCAATTTGTTGATTAAATACCTGTAAAAGTTATGACATGGGATAAGATAAGATAAATCTTTATTGATTCCGTTGATGGTAAGTGTGGTTGCCTCAGCTGTACATTGTGTTGGTCAAAGTTTTAACTACCCTGTGAAATATTACAACATCTGCTGGATGGATTGACATAAAATTTTGTAACACCATTCATGGTTTCTAAAGGATGAAACCTACTTTTGTGATCCCATGACTTTTCCTGTCGCACTCTGGTTTGTGGCTTTGAGTAAAGGGCCTCTAAAACTGGTTTGATCACCATGAATTTTTTTTTTTTTTTTTTTTTTTTCAACATCAGTTTTCACTATTCATTTCCCCCATTAGGATCAATTGTTACAACTTAAGTGACAACTTGTCAAATAGCCCCATCATCAGGTTGAAATTTGTCTATTTGGTTTAGGACCAAAAGCAAGCCTTAGCTTTACTGTGTGTATTTTCTGTTTTGTGCTCAGTCCTAATTAGCATATGTTAGTATGCTAACACACTAAAACATGCATGTATAAAAACAACTGGATACAACATTAAAAGCAGGGCCCCATACATTCCTAAAAAAGTTGCTCAGTAGTTCATGAAGCCAAAAAAAATCAAATGCCACACCTATAATTACGTTGCCCATTGAACAGGCACACTAGAAAATTCTTCTGGAATTCTTCTGGCTGGAAATAGGACAGTGGGGTACAGTGCCACAGGGTGGTGCGTCCAGGAGCAGGTGTGTAATAGCCTTTAGCCCTCCACTAACTTGAATTGGGGTAAGATTATTTAATCTTTCAAGTCTTACAGACTTTCCAAATGTAAGACTATGGGGAAAAGTATTTTTTGGCCATGCTGCATCACATGATGGTGTATTTCCACTGTTTGGCCACTACAAAAATTGGCTTCAAACCTGGCGCTGTTCCTGGGGACCTCTGCTTTACTAAGATGGTGAGCATGGTAAACATTATACCTGCCTAACATTAGCATGTTAGCATTGTCACTGTGAACAACAACTAAGTATGTCTTTAATTCTGTACAATATATCTGTTAAAATTCCACTTGATACATAATTTCCCACATTAATTGACTCAGGCTGCCACCCTAAAATTTGTATTTACATTTCAAGAACGTAACAGATTTATATGGTGTTATAGTAAGTGAAAATCGCTCATAAAGTAAATTACAGGAAGTGGTTAGGAGCCTAGAAATGTAGTGTTGACAGTCAAAGGAAATGTAACATCTGTTTTACTAATTTTTTTTACTATTTTCACCTAAAAACTGTCTGATATGTGCATTTCAAGATGAAAAACAAATTTAAAGCAGAAGTAAGAAGTGTTTTTTACATATGGTGGCTGGATCTCAGGCACACAATGTTCTTTTCCTCTGATTGGCTAGGCAGCTGGTGCACGCACATGACCATATAGTGTGCTAATATGAGTCTCTAAGGTCCAGCGAAATGCCAGCACAGTTCATTTCATTAGACTGCAACAATGGGACTGGTACTTCGTTTACACACTGGGGCGCAAGCAGGAGAAACCCTCTCACACACACAGATAAAGAAACACAGTCAACAGCAACGAAATTCAACAGGTTGCACGTTGTACAACAGGCATAGGCAATGTGTAGGTTGGTAAGTATTTACATACTGTACACAGACACACACACACATGCACACTCACGTGGAGGAATTCTCCTGTATGTCCACAATGGGAAGCTAACCAGACAACTGAGAGCCAAATTTATGACAGCAGGAGGGGATGGAGTCAACTCTCCAGCAATTTGGCTCTTCATGTGTTTCAAAGAGCCCACATGTCTTACATAATTCCCACAGGACACTACGCAATGAGTGGACACAAAGAGCCTTCCTGAGGATGGAACCTCTGTAGCTGACAGGAATCTTACTGTGGCATTTTCATTACTGACTTCAACTTTGCAGCTCTGTTTTTCCTGCGGTGTAGTCTGACGATGCTTTGCCTGTGTATTGTCTTATGTGTCACAGTCTCTTACAGGTTTATTAGCTGCAGCCAGCGCTCAGTGTCAAAAGAGACACTCATCATCATCAGCTGCAGCGCAGAAAAGCGTCACTGCACACAAGTTTGGGCTGTGATCCCAAGTGAGCCAATTTAGCACCATGCCGGTCACAACTTATCACAAATTATGTGCTTGTTTATGTACAAAATGATCTCAATCAAAAACATGCCTCTGTGTTACAGCATTACACTTCATGCAGTTAAGACATGGAAAATTGCCTGAGGGGAATGTTTAAGTGATTATCAGGAGCCACATAACCAACAGCCCTCAGTTAATGTTTTGGCTTGCTTGTCTGAAAAAGTTTCCATTGAGACTAGTAGCAATCATACTTCAATAAAAACTGTTGAGACTGTTAATAACACACCACTGTGTTTGATCAGAGGTGGAACAGGTATCCACATAATTTCCAGTAACGCGACACTGCAATAAAAAAAACACTCAATTACAAATAGTTCTGCCATTAAAATGCTACTGGAGTACAAGTACAGTGGTATTATCAGCAAAATGTACGTAATCGATCAAAAATAAAAGTACTCATTATGCAGCAGAATCCCTCATTTTAGTGTTATATTATTACTTATTGTGACATTGTATTATTATCACTAATACTGGTTGAGAAGAAGTGAATTAAATTGATAGTTTGGGTATTTTAAACTAACTTGATTGACACTTTAATCTTATAAGCAATGAACGTGTTACTGTATTAATATTGCTTTTGATTACTAATAAAATTTTAGTAATAATATCACAGTTACCCCAAAACCAAACAACTCCTTACAATGTCACTTTTGTTATCACATCACTACTGGCATGAAATACAACATCACATCCGTGGATTCATTTTTGTGATTGACGCACTGCATAGGCACACCAGGAAGCAGCAAGCTAGTTTGGAAGATTGGAATGCTCACCTTAGTGGCTGGAAGTATTCCTCTTACTTTGATTTTGTCGAGAGGAAAGAAGACAAGAACACTGTTGCTGCAGGTAGTCATACTGTAACTCTTTCCACTGTGAAAAAAACCTCCTCAAACCTTCAGTCTAAAGCATTTACTACAACCGACAACACAGCAATGTGAAGCTCCAGGAAATACACCCCACCAAAGCTGGGCCCTTCTTGGCTGGGGATATCTACACTTTCTAAATAACCAAAAGTGGACTTTAATCATTGACAGCTGCACGCTACAAAGAAGTAATGAAGCTTGTGGCTGGATATGTAGTGGATGAAATGTTGTCCCATGAGTGACTGTCCGTCTTTCAGGCAGGACCTTGGGAAAATACCGGTCACAGACAACTGAAGACCCCTAGGTAAATAGAAGCTATCTAGCCTTAGCTACACTTACTGGTGGTTACCCTGACATTCACACAGAGGCACACATTTGAATTTTGGGGATACATGCAATTACCGGTTTTATAGGGTGTAATGTAAAAGTAATAATGAGTAATGAGTAGTGTAACAAATTACTGTTGGCAGGGAGTAATACGCTTTTGAAAAGAGTAACAAGTAATGAGTAATAAATTACATTTTTAGAAGAACAAGCCCAACACTCTTGTCAATGTTGTTTTGAAACAGATGCATTTAACCTCCAGCTGTTCAATTTCTTTCCCTTTTTTGGTTAAGCTTGTTGGAATTATCAGTGGTAGGGATGTCCATTTTGGTTAATTTTGCTTTCCACAGCATGACGCCAGTTTACTGGTGAATTACCGATTAATTTTTAAGTAAATTAAATTTAAAAATTTGACAAAAACGCAAAATGATGTGTAGTGCAAAAGGAGCCAGGGCTCAACATTAATGCTTCCACAGAGCAAGAAAACCCTGTGTTCAGGCAAGTGTAATGCCCAGTGATGTAGTGGAGGGTGTACATGGATAAACAGGGTAAAACCCACATCTATTTCTAGTTGTTTGCTGTACACCCACCTATCAATATACAGTACAGGAGAGTATACCCACTTCCTTATTGGTAATCTACCTATCTACCTGGTAGTACACCCACTATCGCAGTTTGGCATTCCTGGTCACCTGCTCTTTTCTGCATGCACAGTCATTCAGCACCTCAGTTAGTTACACTCATCCCACCTCTTTGCAACTCCTACCTGCCAACCAATCACCTGTCTTTACTTTTCCCACTTCTGCCTGTTCACCATGCCCACCTCATCAAGCCAACTCAGTTCACCTGTTCCTCATTACTCTTAGCCGGTACATATAGCCCAGCCTCTCTGTCACTCATTGCCAGATTGTTGCTCACCACTCATGCAAGATGCTCCAGCACTTAACTTCTGACTGATTTCCCATTGCCTACCCTGCCTGCCTCTAACCACCTGCTTCGTGTGATTCCCAGTAAACACCTCAGCCTTCTATCCCCGATCACGAGACCTGCTTCTGCATCCTTGTTTCTGGTTTGCCAGTGGCTGCTTGGCGTTCACATCCAACAACGTGAATGTCCCATTCACTAACACAGAGGGGGCGGGGTTGATGACCTACAATGCAGCCAAGCACCAGGGAGCCGTTGAGATGTTTTGGCTTCACTTTTGGAGAGCTATCATCTTTACATTGTCCATCATTATATACGGTCTATGGGTCTAACACGGGCTCTGGTGTGATCCCATTTTTTTCAGAAGGTTTGTAATCCAGCCTTGAACTACAGTTTACTTTGTAAAACAAATCCTTAATGATAAATCTGACACTAAATGTCATCTGTATCCTTTCCTCTGTGTTGGAAACAGTTATTGTTGTTGTTAAATGTCCCTACAAGCCATCCATAACGCCTTTGTTGAACCAATTAAAAGCTGTGTTCCTGAATTCTTGATGAGTCAGAGGATTTGTTTCTGACTGTCTGTCTGTGGCTATAGGTACGAGCAAGTGGCTGAGATGTGTCGGGTTGTTGTAGTCCCCTCCCATAAGTTGCATAATGGCCGTGCCAGCAGCCAATCTCTCAGTCATTAGCAGAGTGTGTATGTGTGTGAATTTAATAACCTACAGCACAATATGCATAGCCAGTCAAAATATTCTCAGCAGTTAACAACTCAGTGGCACCAAACTCGTTACTTTAATGCATTTTATAGTAAGCTTGATGTAAAGGAGCATAAGAAATGCTTTGGACTTCTTCTCTTCTCTGTCTTCATTTTGTTCCTACTTTCATCCCTGCTTATTGCTTTATCCAAGCCACCATTCTTCTGCAGCAGCAGGCTACAAAAAACTTTGCAAGACCATGTTTCTGACTTGCTGATCCAATGTTACCTCTACATAAAGTAGCTGAGCATGGTGACAATCCGTCACTGCGATGATTGACACCCACCTACTGTGAGAGAGATGAAGTCAGTGAGACCTGCAGTTCAAAGCAGTAGAAAAGGAGTGTGGTATGCAAAGGAGTGGACTGTCAGTGTTTAAGCATTCATCACCCTCAGGCAGCATGCCAAGCCCTCAACTCACCTTGTAGGCAAGCTCTCCTCCTTCACTTTTGTCTGCCCTCTCCATTTGTTTCATATATAATTAATCTCTCTAAAACAGTATTTAGACCATCATGTCACTCAAACCTAAAACCATGCAGACTTATGAATTTAGCAGCTCTTTTAGTCAATGTGCCCCCCCACACACACACAGACAAACACCCACCCACTGAATGGTAGGCTAATCTCCTGGATATATCACTGCCTCTATGCAATATCCAATTTTCAGTTACAACAGCTGTGACCATTTTTGGTCTCTACTTCTTCCTTTTATATTTTCCTTCCCTTCCTTTTTCTATCCGTCCACAATAACATATGTTTTACATTTGAATGGTGACTTACAACGAAGGCAGAGAGGAAAAATCAATCATTTTTCTTCTTCCCTTCTTTTCCCATTTCTCTCCCTCTCTCTCTTCCCGTTTGTTCTGCTTCATTAAAATCACCTCTAGCTGTCTAGAGTCGTTGGGCAGAGGGCCAGAGAGGCCAGGCACTCATGAGGTTGGGATTGGAGCGTGACTGCCAGATACAGGCTAAAGACTTTCAAAGCATTTTGAGCTGGTGTGACGTACTGCGGTGGCATCACAGGGGAGCATAAATTGCAGTTTTACTTTAAGCTAATGAAAGCTAGCTCAAAGCTAATTACCTGTTTAGCAGTTGTGAATGTAAAAATCTAACTGTAACTTGCCATAAGATTTGTTTGCGATTTGGGGCAACATTGACATATTATCACTTAAGCCAATATGGCGACTTTGCCTGTTTACACATCCAGTAGGTACAGAGCAGCATTAGCATTCTCTTGTCATGTCTCTGGTGGCACACTCTCTGTTATGGTCTCCAGCAACTCCTGAAAGAAATATCTGTGCTCTAAAGTGTCCACAAACTTCAGCTGCTAATTCTCTGAAAAGTCACCATGAGCGACCCTTTTGACATAGAAGTTTTCAAAATTGTGTTGCCTGCCCTTGCGCACAAAACAGCAGCTGTTAGCTTGAATCCACAGCTGGTACACTTGATTTAAATGTTGACCTAGAGTCATGGTGAAAAAAAGTCTCTACCATTAAAACTTTTCAAAGCACGCCTGCAGCACTGTCCATCTGTATGCTCATGTACCACAGTCATATTTTGCCAAAATCATGCCAAAATATGGCTCAGTACAGAGCTTCTGATTTTTGCTAGCATCTAGCCACTTTAACCTGTGCTGCACACAGTGGTGTATGAAACAAAGTTGTGATACTTTGTTACAATACTTAAGTATTTTTTGGGAGTATCCATATTTAACTTGAAGTTTATATATTTCTGTCAACTTTAACTTTTACTACTTTTACTATTACATTTTCTAAATAAAATAAATACTTTTGTTCGAATACATTCCCCCTTGTTGCAAGTGCAACAAGTGCTCTCAAAGTCATGGTTAAGTTTGGATTTTAGTTAGGCCCAGACAGCACATCAGATTAGATGCTACATGCTAGCGACTACAATCCACTTGACTATGAGACCAACTGCGTAACGCAAGCAGAAAATGGTGTCCTACTCAGAAAGGGTGAGAAATGAATCAAGGACATAAAGATTTGTAAATGAAAATGAATCCGCTGATGTGATGTTGTAATTCAAGTCAGTAATGAAAGTAACATTGTAAAGAGTTGCTTGGTTTTGGGGGAACTGCAATATTATTACTGAAATTCGATTATTTACACTGCTCATTACTGTGAAAAGTTATATTATTACTGTAACCTGTTGCTGCTAACGCATTACTGCTGAACACTGATCAGCATTTACTTATACTTTTACTTTCAATACTTATTTGCATTTAATATAATAAAATTACTTTTGACACTTAAGTATATTAGTAAATATAAAACTTTTACTTAAGCAATATTCTAAGTCTAACTCAAGGAGCTCAGAGCGCTTCAGCAAAAAAGCCAGGCACCTAGAGCACAGAAACGCGAGGCGAGTCACAATGCAAAACCCAGGGCAAGAGGCTTCATTCTTATTAAAAACAATCACAAAAAGTTACCTCCAGCTGAACGCTTTCAGTGTGACCACGCCTAACTCTGCTGTATTTTGACTGAAGGTTATCTGTCAAAAATGATTAATAGTCAAAAACATTGTCTTGTCAACTCACTTTTAGGAGATTTCACTTTTGTTTGGAAAGATTAAATAGGTATATTGTTATTCCTTTCACAGCTTCAAATCACCGGACATTCTTGTTTTCATTCTTGTTTCATGGAAAGGTGAAAACCATACACCTTCACACAGTTAACCTCTCAGTTTATTGTGTGGCCATTTCACACTGAGCTAGGAAAGACGCTGTTAAAGGGACTTTTGGAGGAGTTTGGTCCATTAGTCACAAATACTGATATCATTATCTGTGTCTCCAGTAGTGTCCAGTGTTCTGGCGAACACTTAACAGGCAGTGATGTAAAGTGTCAATGTGAGCACCAGCTTCATCATGTGTTTATCTATTGAGTCATACCCCGAGGGTAGGCCATGATGACCAAAATCTATCCACAACAGAAACCGCAAAGACACATATTCTGCCGCCTGAGAGCAGTAAGTGTGTGTGTGTGTGTGTGTGTGTGTGTGTATGTGTGGAGGTAGGGGTTCAGTCTGTGAAAGCGTTCGTGTCTCTGTGAGTGCATATATGTCTGTGTGTTTGCCAGCAGGCCTGTATAATATTATCAGTTCTTATGTCACTGTCACTGGCAGAGCAGAACTCCTCACCTCCTGTGTGAACCCCTTTTAAAACATTGCGTATGTGTTTGCCATAATTAAGCTTCAAATAGCACTTTAACACTGACACCTTTTCATGCATTTCTGATCCAGTGTGTGATTTAGTTTCTCTCTGTTGCTTTTCCACTTATTCATACAGTGCCTCTTTAAAGTGATTAAATCTTCCAAAGCTGCTCACATAAAAGCAGTTTCTTGTTCAGCAGTTTCAACTGTTTTGACATGTAGATATTATAGTCAATGTGGAATACAAGAATGGCAATAGTGAGGGAAAGAAGAAGAAAGTGATACTGTCGACCTCAATGCAGCCAAGTAGGATTTATAGTTATATTGGGCAGCAGCTTTCAATTCAAGGCCAATACAACGTGTGCTCTTATCATAGACGCTATAAAAATGATGGACGTAGCCACTGTGACGTCACTCATTGGTTTGTGGACTGTTTTGAAGCCTCAAGTTTCACATTTTCACTGTCGCCATCTTGGATTTATGGAGCCAGAAGGGACCAAATTTGGACAAGAGTGTAGAGCTGTGGAGGAGCGAGGACACTATCTGCAGACAGAATGTCACACATAACTTTAAGCTTTTATAAAAATTTAAACAGGTGTATTGTTTAATACTTGCCCAATGTCAGCTGGGATAGGCTCCAGCCCCCCTGTGACCTGCAAGAGGATGAGTGGTTTAAAGGATGGATGTTGTTTGACCAATTTTAGCAACAGAAACAAGCTAGCTGTTACAAGCTGTTAATTAGGAAGTACTTGTTTGAAGACATTGCAACCTTATTCTGATCTCATTTGAGGATATAGTGACTTTATATTCATCTAAGTTGAGGACATTGAGACTTTACTGTAATAGTTTGAGGACACTGGGACTTGATTATTGTTGAAAATGTTTTGTTTTTCATACTTATAGGGTTCTACTGACCCCAGATAGCTAGGAGAAATTAAAAATGAACACCAAACAGAGGTTAAGGTCACAGGAGGATATGTTATCAGTATGCTAGTTTTAGGTAGACTTGCCGGCTTGTCTCCTTGTGTTGTAGATCAAGGTAAACTTCTTAACTAAACCTCTTAACTTAACTTAAACCCTTACTTGCTGCATTCTTTTTTATTTCACCTTAGTACTATAGGGCTTATTGTGACAACTGCTCACAATGTCGTTTCTCTGATGTGTCATTTAAATGTATCATGAAGAGATCAAAGGGTTTCATAAACCGTTTGGAGAAACAAACAATGTTTTGAAGAACTGAGTTATGCCTGCAGGCCATTGATATGGAAGCGTAATTAAACCAATGACGCATGAAAAAGAATCTTAGGCATCATGTAAGACGAAGCCTGGTCCTGTTGCCAGAGGTCATGCCTATAAATTTGGATTTCCAGGAAAAGAAAGTAGCAGAGAGTAAGAGAAAAATATGTTTCTGTGTGTTTTAGTCACAGTCAACAAAACTAAAACTTCCACCATGGAGTGCTTTCTCAGACCTCTGAATAAATGGATTTGGATTATATTTTCAAAACGTCCCTACTGTTAAAGCACCAGTGCTGCCCACCCCTGCAATCTTTCTGATGAGGGAACTGAGCATGTATCCGTTTATGTAACTTTCTAAAACAAGCACTTCACACAGCAATTTTCCAG
Organism: Chaetodon striatus; assembly: GCA_029783705.1. Classification (NCBI taxonomy): domain Eukaryota; kingdom Metazoa; phylum Chordata; class Actinopteri; order Chaetodontiformes; family Chaetodontidae; genus Chaetodon; species Chaetodon striatus. The sequence goes on from JAPZEB010076907.1 coordinate 12,056, forward strand.
GTCTGTAGAAGCAAAGCAGGCAGGATCTGAACTTTCCTCTAGAGCTATTATGTCATTTTTCTCATACAATTAGTTATTCCAATTTTTGTATGTATAACCAAGTGCAATTCCACAACCTGTGTACCATAATGCTCCATTGTATGATTCATCACATCTTCCTTCTCCTCCTACAGCAGAAATAAAAATGTTTACAGCCTGGTACAGGGAACTGTTTTGGGCTCTATAGCTAATTTAAATATTATGACAACTCTACAGGAGTGAATGTAAGAGCCGAAATGCTGAACTCGAGGCTTCAAAATGGCAGTCCACAAACCAGTGGGTGACATCATGGTAGCTACATGAATTATTTTTACAGTCTATCCAAACACAGCCATTTGGAACAGCTATAAGCACTTTTGTCTTTAGTTTGGACTTACTTGGACGATGCGTTGTACAAACTAATCAGTTAAAAGCACCTGTCAGGTTTTATAGTGACTTGCCCCATGTGACCTCAGTACCATAGAAAAAAAGTCAAAACATATTTTTTTTTTTTTACTTGTTATTCAACAGTTTGTTGCACCCGCAAAGGTTTCAAGTGATGTCAAGAGATGTCCACAAAATAATTAAACATTTGTCTGTAAAACACTGAAACACTTCAGAAATTAGCGCAGGGTTGTGCATGAACGCGCCAATGAATGTTGAACTTAACTGATTTGCAACTATGGAACGACAGTTAAAGACACTAAAGCACTGTATTTTACAGTACCCAAGGATTTACGGCACTTGGTATGCTGATGTTGTGTCAAAGATAGTTTCAGTGTTGATATATGTTTCTCCATACCCAAATTAGGACCAAACCTTTCCCCTTACATATCACTGAAGGGGAGCTATGTATATTAACAGCAGGGAAACAGACTTCGACCATAGACTACAAAAATAATGGACGTCACCCATTGAAGCCTTAAGTTTGGCATTTTGGTAGTCACTATCTTTGATTTCTGGACCCAGATATATTACAAGAGGGTGGAGCTAAGGAGGAGTGAAGGGTGGATCTGACTGAGGAAGCCAGAGGACACTGTGTACACCCACCTACACCGGCAACCTGACTGAACGCTGCACCTGGCTTTGCCATGCTAAATCGCCGCTAACTAAGTTAGCTTCCATAAGTCAAAGTTAATTTATCAGAGTAATCTTAGTGACTTAGCTAATCGCATACATGTCTACATTTGACAAATCTTACATATACAAGTGACCTAGTAACGCTATTGTAGCGTTAGCTGAAGTTAACGTTAGCGTGTGTAAGTTAATGTTAGCGTGTGGTTAGCATAACTTCAATAACTCGGTTAACACGTTTGCCGTCTTGGTGTGCTGATAGCTCAAAAGCTAGCAGATGAAATTTAGTTTATTAAACACTATTAATGTTACACCACAAAAACTGTTACTGATTAATGTGTAGTATTCTCCCAGCTAATCAGAGTAAAGTTACAGTTTAGCGTTCAGTGATTGTGTGTTAATATTAAAGTTACTTGGTTAAGGTCAGGGTTTGTAGGGTATTTTTTGCATACAGGTTCTGTTCATGTCAGTGTTGATGACAGTTACCAAAAATATCTGTTGGAATGATTCTTTCTTTCTCTTTCAGAAAAGGTAACAACACTGAGTGCTGCATCATTTCATGTTCACCCACACAAAGCCACAGAAGTGAGTAACACCGGCATGGCTAGTGCAACTGGAAATTCAGAGGCGTATCAGAAAAATCTCATTTTTATACAAATTGCCCACCAGGTCTGAAAAAACAAGTCAATCAGCCACATCAGCCACATCAGCAACGAATTTGAAACCACACATCGAGCTGAATCACCAGACTTGAGGAATATCTGCGAGTGAATGATGATCAGAAGATTTTGTTGTTAAAAAAGGAAAAAAAAAATAAAGAAAT
>JAPZEB010076998.1:0-13963 GCA_029783705.1 Chaetodon striatus
TTTCGGTGGAAACACTCGGAGGCTTTTCAATTACCCAGGTAAATGAAAAAAGTTCCTGCGGTGGAAAAGGGGCTATTGTAAACAGTAGGAACCTTTTAGGAACATGGAAACACTAGATACATTTCCATCCACCTCTTTTTATGCATATTTTCTATTTCCATATATAAAACAACTGAGTGGAAACCCCCCAAATTTGATAAGATCTCAAAATCAGGTAGACAAGTTTTAATGCTTGGCAGAGGTGGAAAAGTTGGTGTATTGATAAAAGGTAATGGAAACAGATTCAGCGAATTGCATAGGCTACATATGCTGTCTCTGTCATCTCTGGATGACGTGCTTATAGAATGTATGGGCACAGGACTGTTACCGAACAACACATTCTCACTGCAACCTTGTCACATATCAATGTTTGGTCATGGACTTTCCACATCCAGAGAGACTTGCAGGGTAGCCTGGGTGTATTGGTTGTTGACATTCTAGGAAGCCATGTCAAGTTCTGCCCGTTACATGCATTGTCTGTTCACAAAATACACTTCCGTTTTCACAGGAAATTTACCATTTACATACAGTCTCTGTCAGAAAAAACGTATGTCAGTACAACACCGCAAAAGAACATTATTTTTTTCTTCAACAACAAATACACTTGGTTGGGTTTAGGAAAAAAGACCAGGGTATGGCTTTATAATCTTACAGGACATGAACACCACTCTCCTGGGTGACAGTCGGTGTTTGTTGGACCCATCCACCACTAAACTGTAATGAAAACCAGCCGCGTATCATATTTCTGTTAAAGGACAGCTTTTCTCAACAGGGTCGGACATCGCAAGTCACTGCCCAAGCACCAGATTTCGACAACTTCGAAGTGAGACCAGGTTGCAAAACTCCTCCAAGAGCACAGAGCTGTAACATTAGCTGTTCAACACTTTAGTGGGCTTTTAGCTACAACATCTTGTTGTGCCATAGACTGGAAAAATAATGGACATAGCTACCGTGATGTCATCCACTGGTTTTCGGAGTCCTGTTTTGAAGCCTCGAGTTTGGCATTTCAGCTGTTGCCATCTTGATTTTTTGGAGCCAGAAGTGACCGTATTTGGTCAGCCTATCACTGGCGTAAATTTAAGCCTTAATAAAATGTAAATGGGCAAGTGCTATAAAAATTCAACCCTCACCCCCTTCCCCCAGAGGTTGCCACGTGTTGTCCCCTGGCTTGCATTGGTATAATAACCAGAGAATTTGAAGAATCCATTAACCAACTCCCAATATCTGCATAACAGTAGTGGATAGAAAAGCACAGGAATTTTTTTTGTTTATTTTGTTTTTTGCAGATTTTCTAAAAATTTGGATAAAATTTGTGTTATATTTGATGAAAAACCCAGCGAATATATAAGGAGTTATTCCTAATAATAAACCTACAGATAATTATCCCCTGAATCTGGAGCTGCCCACGGCTTTAAAGAACCCTATAGTGACTTTCAGCTCATTGGTCAGACGTCCAACCCAACTACCACTGATGTAGTTGATGCCCCTGTTTGGTATCACTCTCACCATTCTCATAGTGTCTTTTTGACTCAAGCAGTTTTCAGTAAAAAGCTCTAAAAACCGACTGTACAGCAAACAGCACAACTAAAAGAGGGAATATTGGACTCAGATTCATCAAGTGAAAGCAAATATAAATTTATATGAATGACAATATTGTTGTATCATTAAATCAGTACTTAAACAAGAATCACAAAAATCAGTAGGCTAACTGAAGGTTTAAGTAATCAACTAAAGCTTTTAACTCGCTGAGTTCACATAAATTCCCACAGGTGTTGTGTCAGCAGTATCAGTCATAGCTGGTAATGACAGCTACACAGGGGGGTCTATGCACCTGAAGCACTGTGAATACTAAAATCCTACACCACCTTACAAAACATATAGAACTAGTTTTTGTAGCCTAAAAAGAAAATCCATTCAGTCAAACATTAATTAACTTTAACTTGGGTATGGTAAGAAGCAAAATAAAATCATCAGAATAGACACACCCATCAGGTAGCTCATAAAACAGGAGCAGTTTCTGCTATGATAACAGTAGGAAATGTGTTTGGATCAGACTAACAGCTCAGCAAGGTTCATGCTGTGACCCTTACCCCCACAAACACCAGGTTTATGATTCTGCATGATGTTACTGATAAAGTGGACTGAATATGAATATATAATGTCAATAAATGTGCACTGGTGGAAGACTGCTGTGTAAAAAGAGGTGTAGCTAGCAGCAGGCTTCACTGTTCCCACCCATGTAGATAACGAACGTCAGTGTGTAACCTTTGGAACCAGTAGGTTTTAATATACTGCTGCTTCCTCTGACTGTGGCTGTGCTCTAACTCAGTCATTTCTGCCTGCATTGTTAATTCTGCGAGTACACTGCAAAGAAGCCCATTCAACCACTTTCACTGCTGAAGTGGGATTCTCAAATTTACTATGACAACGTACATCTTTAGTGACAAGGGTAGGAAAAAATAAACTATGCAAGTACAGGCCTGGAGGAGGCCTAAAACAGGCAGGCGCAAAAGCACAAGGAAGAGAAGGGGAAGTGAGAGAAAAATTAGAAATTAGGGTGGAAGACAAATAAAAGAAAAATAGACAAATAAGTAAAAATAATTAAATTAATAAAAACAATAAATAAATAAAATCAATTAAAAGCCTAGTTCCTATTAAACGCCCAGTCCCTTTTACTAGCCCAGTGTAGCTACACATTTTGAAAAATAAATGTCTGTTTCAATAAGACGCCTGATCTGGTCACCAAGCAGCTCATTTTTTTTTTTTTTTAACAGAAGTTCTTCAGATGTATAAAACTGGGTTGTTGGCTATTTCAAATAATGTGTCCATTCTTCAATTACCCTGTAAGTTAGTCATATACCTTCAGTCCATAGCGGTCTCCAGATCAAAAGAATCAACAGGTTTTTCATAAAAATTAATCCAAGTTGTGATTATTGTTTTAACAGGATAAAGTGGTGTTGTGTCTGGGCGCTGGGTGCTGGGTGTTGTAAACCTTGAGTGCTGTAACTCTCTCTGATACGCTTTCAGTCAGAGCTAAATCAAATGAATGATTCATAATTAATATGTTATCTGAAGCCTAATTTTATACAAGTAATATTCATACTGGTTTACATAAACATAATCAAAATAAACAAATTTAACAAACAATTTAATTATATTTCCTGATCTTTGCTGGGAAACAGTTTTGTGTAAAAGGAATTAAAAGTCTGTCCCATATAGACACCTGTCCCAAAAAAAGGCCAGTGGATTTCAGTGGTTTAAAAAAATGATAGCCTGGGCTATTGATTTAAGTGTTATGGTACATACAATTCTGCCCTGGCTGTCCTGACCCACCCCAGATCCACCTCTGCGCCTCTTTGACCTCTGGAACCTACCAGAGACGCCCTCCAATGAGCATAAGATCTTTCACAAGGAAAAGCCACCCTCTCACACAGAATATTGTTTGTTTATGTATTCATTTAGATATTTAATTATTTTGTTTGGCTTGTTTGAGTCTAGTTATCCTGCTTGTCTCGTGCTGTGTCATATTTTTCATTTGTTTTCATGTTGCTCACTTGAAGAAATAAAAAACAAGTAATATAAAATAACACTACATCACCAAAAGGTACAAATTATAACTGAAGCTGAATGAATCTGAGATGACTAGTAGGAGGTTAACAGGATGAAGCACACTGAATCACAACCCCTACTACTCTTAGTGATGTTAGACCATTGACATAGAATGATATAAATAGGCAGGGCCATATAGCCAATATTAGCTGTTTATTTTGGATATATCAAGCTCATGAGCCACCACTTCACTTGGTACATGCCACTTGATAGATAAATCAGTGACTGCATGTCTTACCAGAAACTATATAAACTATAACTATTATATATGTATATATATATATATATATATATATGTGTGTGTGTGTGTGTGTGTGTGTGTATAAATGTGTAATAAATGTGATTTATTGTAGTATTTCCCATTGTCTAGTTCCCAGTATTCATGTGGAGTTTATTTACTTTTCTTTTTTTTACTTTAACTTTTCAGGATCATTCATAAAACTAACATTTGTGATATTTATATAATCATAGGATGTTAATTCCCTCCAATATCAGTAAACCCACCAAAGTCCATGCATGTTATCAGTATGCTATGGTTAGTTGTTGATCTAAGTTGGATTGCCCTATTCAGCAAGATAACAGAGTGAGAAATCCACTTTAACCACAGCACCTTTCCTCTCTGATACATCCTATAGAAAAGTCTACATCACCAGCCGCAGTGTTGACCTGGTGTCAGCTGTAGTTCAGTAACAGCCTCTCAAAGGCCAGGACTGAATATGTGTGTGTGTGTGGTTGAAATTGGTATATAAAGGATGATAACATTAATCTTGTTGTAAGAAATCATCATTTGGGATTTTAACACCTTGCCATTGTAACAGGCTGGTATAGAAGAGCACGAGTCTCACAGTGTCTCCTCCAACTGCTTCTTTTAACAGTCTCAAACAGCTGTGTGTAGGATCTGACAATATCACTTTGGCGACTCCTAGTGGGAGAATAAAAAAGAAAAAACACTACACTAGTGCGCACTGGCACCAATGAATGCGGTTGGCACAAGTAGGTTGGGCCTTACATTTTACCCTGATATGTATTTTATATGATTCATCAACCTCATATTCAGAATTGTCAAAACTTCATATTTTAGGTCTGTTTGACAAATGTCCTGTAGGCATAAATTTTGTGTTTATCATTCAGATGATTGATTGCAAACAAGGAGTCTGGCTTAAAAACCTTCATCATATCAGTGTATTTGATGATAAAGCAGCCCTATACTTATTTTGAAGTTGTCCTCATACTATTATTGTTTGAATCATTTCTCCAGATTTAGGCTATTCATTTCCACATTTAGACCTTTGTAAATTGTTTATACTCCATTCATTAGATACATGCTGTTTGGTTTTATGATGTCAGCCATTCAAAACAATAACAATATTGCCATGTACATCTTTTTTATCATCTTTGTCATCATCACTTTCATATCTCTATAATGTAAGTTTTATAACAGAGGTTCAACAGCACAGCCAAACCATTCAGTGCTCAAATCTTTGCCCATTATCAGGCCGTATCCTGAGTGCAGGGCTGGAAGGGGACTTTCCTGAATTATTCAGAGTGATGTAAAGTTGAATCCTCATGCAACCAAACTGAATGGATCCAACTATCATTGCAGTAGCAGTTGCTTATTTTGTAATGGGCATATATAACAAAACACTTAAGCTGAATAAAGCTGACATTTCCACTATACTTATGCCACTGTAAATTTTGTTCAGTATCATGACATCAGTAGTTGTTTTGATAGTGAACTCCAAACTACTTCCAGCCTGCAATCAAAATGGTTCGAAGGTAACAGTAAACATTGTGTTTTAAATACATCTTTCTTTTGGGATTGTTCACCAAAAAGAACCAATATAGTAATGCTACACCCATTTAAAAAATGTATACATTTTATTGCTATGGTCTAAAAAAGTCCCAACATATTAGTAAATATAAACAACTTTCACCCAAATCCAAAAACTAGAGTACTAAAACTCAAACTTGTGATGTCATAGGGTATTATGTCAGGAGCTGCTCCATAGACAACAAATGGATGACCTGCCAGAGGAATGTACAGTATATGGAGTGTATGGGTACACTTTCTGTTTCCCAGCTGAATACACTACAATAGAATAAAGCTCATTTGAGTATCTAACAAAAACATTCTATGGGTCTACAAAGTCAGCGACCAGTTGCACAAAAAAAACCTCCTTAAATATCTCCTTAAGTGTGACACTTAAGGCTTAATTTCTCCTTAGCTAATGGACTTACATAGTTGCACAGAATCCCTTAAAAGGTTTCCTTTGTTAAGACAAAAACATTAACTCACTTCCTGTGTTGAAAGAGATTTCACAGGCTAAAAGTTTCCATGGAGATTGTTTGTTTTCTTGAAATCACACTCATGATGCCTGTTATCTTCCCACAAAGCTGGAAAGTTAGATAATGAAAAAATGGCAGAAGAAAAGAAAACAAGAAAACCATATTGGCCAGAGGAGGAAAAGATTGCACTTCTGGAGGAATACAATCATAGAAAGCTCATACTACAATATAAATTCAATCAGAAAATGGAAAAGGACTGTAGAAAAAAAATTGCAGCAAAAAGGAATTCAGTCAGATCTATAGTGTAAAATCAGAAGCGTATCCATTGGATTCTAGATAGAGTTGGCAGTACCTAAAGTTTTTTTTTTTTTTTTAAAACCTTACTTTGGTTGCTAAGGTCTGTTGTGCAACGGTAAGGGATTCCTTGAGTATAAGACCAAGACAAGGAGAAAAAACTTTATAAGTGAACATTGTAAGTAAACCTTAAAATGAAGACTTAAGGGTGTTTTGTGCAACCGATTTTATTTGAGGAAACCTTAACAAGGACAACTGGCCCCAGGTTCCCATTCATTGTCTATGGAGCAGCTTCAGATACTTGATGACATCACAAGTTTGAGACTTCCTTCCCTGGTTTCTGGCTTTGACAGAGAAATGTTCATGTTCACAAATACTGATTGAACTTCCCTAGGCCATGGAAATAACATATTGGAATTCCTCATGTAGGTGGTGTGCCCCTTTAACATTTTTTTCCGTATGCTTTTACGTTATCCTTCGGAATTTTGCAAATTTCCCTAATGGTTACTTTTTTTCTGAATAATCTAATAAAAAACAGACAGACAAACAAACAAACAAAAAAGGCCAACCGGAACCTTGACTCTGTGAGTCAAGCTTTTGTGAATACTTTGAATGTCGCACCAGTGTCCTGTATTCACTTCCGTAAACAAGTGGTTCTCTTCCTCCTGTGAACACATGCGTCTGTGTACGGCACATTTAGAGACTTATTTTCAAAACAGTGCAGTAACTCTCTAAAAATCCTTAACATTGCCCTTAAATATTCGACTATTGATGACCTTAACGAATTAAAATGCTACCAGCTTGATTTACTTCGTCAGCCGGAGCCAGTAGCGTGAAGAAAGCTAACGTTAGCGTAGCAAAAACAAGTGTTACTGAAGTATGGAGATAGACGGTCGGGACTTTTTGAACACTCCTCCTGTGAAGACTGTCAGATTTGGAGGCAGTGTCGCTGAAACGTTAGCTAAACACAAGCAGGTAAGTTGTTAAGTCGTGACTATCTTTTTCAGCTGATTAGTTAAAAGGGAATTGAGACTGTATTGAAGTGCAGCCCGGTAATGTTAATCTTTTAACACTGACGTTTCTGGACGCTGTTAATGATGAATAGGAACTCTTGTTACAGCAAAACATGAACTGGTTGGCAGGTTTCCGTGTATGATTTGCTGTTTCTCTTCCTGTTTGAAGGGAGACTCAAGTGACTATGAACTGCTGAAACATCAGCTGGCTGATCCTGAGATAAAGGTAAAGTAAAGCATCGCTGTGTTTGTGCTGACCTGGGATCTGTGTAATAACAGCAAGCCTTGGCACATGGGTTTGTTCCTTACTGAGCTCTCTCCTCTGACAGGATGCTCAGATCATCAACTGGCTACAAGAATTTAGGAGTTGTGTGACCCAGCTAACCAAGGACCATGAACAGCTCATCTATACTATATTGGTGAGTGTGGAAAGACAAGAGGCTGACAGGGTGAAGAATGCTCATTGTAGCTCATCATATTCAACTGAATGGGTAAACAAAGAGCTGAAATAGAGATGCACGATACAGGATTTTTGCAGAAATCTGATATTCTGACACTGATAGATGCACATATTACTGGCAGAGAACATTAAAGTCTCTCCTGTAGTGGAACTGACATATTTTGGTTTCTCTTATCATGATGCACACATTACATACAATGGTTTTCCGAATGTACACATTCACTGGGCAAATAAAAAAACTGCTTCAACCTGGGTTACATTAAGTTAATGCTGTATTTATTTTTATGTAACATTTTCAATTTGAGAGTCAGCACCTGCAAGTTTGAGGCCATGGTTCTCTGCCAGAAAACAGTGGAGTGCCCCCTCCAGGTTGAGAGTGAGTTACTGCTCCAAGGGACTGAGGGAGTTCAATTATCTCAGGGTCTTGTTCACAAGTGAGGGTAGCATGGAGTATGAGATGGATCAGTGGTTTGGCGTGCTGTCTGCTGGGATGCAGGGGCTGTGCTAGACTGTTGTGGTGAAGAGGGAGCTGAGCCAGAAGGCAAAGCTTTCGATTTACCGGTCCATTTACATCTCAACACTTACCTATAGTCATGAGCTATGGGTAGCGACCGAAAGAATGAGGTCGCGGATGCATGCGGGCATGGAGTGGCTGGGCTCAGCCTTAGAGATAGGGTGAGGAGCTCAGACATCCAGAGGGAGCTGGGAGTAGACCTACTGCTCTGTTGTGTCGAAAAGGGTCAGCTGAGTTGGTTCGGGCATCTAATCAGGATGCCTCCCGGGCACTTCCAGTTAGGGGTATTGCAGGCACAGTCCAACTGGTAGGGGGCCCTGGGGCTGACCCAACTTTGGATAAGCGTTTGAAAATGCATGGATTGATTTTCAAACTAAACTGTAAAAATCATCTCTACTTAAACGGGCATGGATGAGGCTGTGCCTGAGATGATCCAGACTACAGCCACAAATAGGTCCAATTTGGCTCATTTTACAAGTTGCACAACAAGTAAATAAGTGTAATGTCTGTCAGCATTGGAGGGTAATGCATTGTGCACAGCAATGAAAGCAACACAGATTCATACAGATGACAGCCAATATCATCGTGCATCCCTAAGCTGAAATAAGTATACAGTTAATTCTCACTACAGCTTGTCTTAGTCCCTAGAAAATAAATGAGCAACTGTTTAAAATATTGATTAATTGCTAATAATTATTTGGTTGCTTTTGTGTGTTTTTTTAGAGGCTTCCGTGGGTTGGCCGGAGCCAGGCTGTGGTGGAGGAGTACATGGCCTTCCTTAGTAATCTGGTCTCAGCACAGACTGTCTACCTGTGTGCCTGCCTCAAGATGGTGGTTTCCCACTTCACTCCCAGTAGGTCTCCCTGACTGGTGGTAAAACAAGCCAAAGTTTATACAATAAAATATGGAATTCAAGCTCTCCCAGTGGTGTCAAAGAAGTTAAGGAATGTTGGTTATCTTAACACCACTAGTCTGCTGCCTGACTATCATCATTTTATCTTTTCAGTTTGGTGTGAATTGCCATCTGACAGCAAAGGGTAAAAAGAGGCCATTGGATGTATTTATTGTATTTTACCATTAATCAGTCAATCAGTTGATTTATTTGTCACATAAATCATGTAAGGTATAATTCCTGACTTTGACTTGGAACATGCTCTAGGTGGTCAGCGCATTTATGTCACTGAGAGCGTGCATCACGGCTGCATGGTCGCTCTTTCCAAACGCAGGTAGTAATTCCGCTCTGTGGAGTATAGCAGTGATCCAAAGTGTTTATTCCTCTTGTGACACAGTCAATATGTTGATGAAAGTCAGCCATAACCTCCTTCAGGGCAGCCTCTGTACTCACCTGTGGCAAAATACAGACCGCCAATACAGTGACTGATGTAAATTCCCATGGGAGACAGTGTGGTCTGCATCTGATTGTTAACTACTCCAGATTTGGACAGCATTTAAGTATTCCAACCATCACATCAGTCCTTACTCACCCTAAAGCACACACCTCCCCCTTTACTTTTAGCAGAGTCCTCTCTTCTGTTAGATAAAAATGAAGAAGAAAAAGTCCCCCTGTTGAATGGTGCTGTCTGGTATTCTGGGATTTAGTTACTTGGCAGAGAACATCCATGTAGCTGGGACCGCTGCCGGTGTATAATTCATCCACGGATAAAGAGATGGATGCAGAGATGGTTCTGCTTGTCCCTGTGGTCGGAATCGTAGCTGGTACCCATCATCGCCACCTTTTCTCGATGTTTACTCTGATGTTTACAACATCAACAATACCAAAAAGCACAACCAGTACTTGTAAAATAAAAGAGCATAAGTTTAGCACAAATTTAGTGGAGCTGATGGAGAGGGGTGACTGAAAAGGTCCACGCCTTCTGGAAAAATATGAAGTGACTCATGGAAAACTGTTTGTGTTCTTGTTTCCAGAGAGAGTGACCGTCTGTGAAGGAGGGGTTGATATCTCTGATTCAGATGATGAAGATGAAAGTAAGTGTCCTCCTCTTATTTCAAGTGACATTTCAATGTTAAATATTTGTTTTGAATGTCAGAAACCTACTGTGGTTCAGGACTGTAGGCATGTTTTATATCTGACCAAGGTGCTCTGATGGACTCAGGGAGGTGGAGCGAGGCAGAGGCCCTAGGTGCCCTCTTTGTTGCCCCTATGGAAGATAATACATGATCAGTTACCCTCTTGGGTGCCCCTTTCAGTGAGGGAAAAAATGATGTGGTGCTCTCTAGGGTGCCCCTCCATTGGAGAAAACACGATGAAGTGTTCTCTAGGGTGCCCATAAAATTAAGAAACATGATGCCATATAGGCTTCTCTACATGCTAGAAAACTTTCTGTGTGTTGGTATCTAACCACATGCAGCTGGTGCCCCCCTTTTTTATGCCCCTGCCCCTTTAACAGTCTGAGTTTGCCACTGCCAGGTAAGCACTGCTTGCTAAGGTTTGGCAGGTGAAGAGGGAAGGGCAGTGTGAAGTGTAAATGGGAGGCAGGGCAGTGTTAAAAAATGACTTAGTCTTCATCTGCAAATTCTCTGGTTAAATACAAATGGTTGAATGATCAATGTTAAATACAAACTAATTGCTGTTGCTTTGGTTTGTTTAGACCTCCCTAGAAACTTTGATCAGTGTCACCAGGCATTGCAGCTCATCACCAGATACGTTCCATCGTAAGTCTTTTATTATTATACCCCTGTCTTTTGGTTCAGTTCAAGTGTTTTTACCCACCAAAAGTTAAGATTTGGTTTTTTACTTTTCTCCAGTCAGAAACTGAAATAAACCAGACTGAATTATCTATAAACTGGCAGATATGATGTTATGGGGATGCATGTAGACGCTTAACTAAAAACATTTATAAAAATATACTGGTTTGGCTTGACTTCGCAAAGTGCTTATATGCTGTCTTTGGTGCTGAACCCTATGGCAACAGTAAACAATGTGTCACAGCAACATCAGAGTAAATCTTCATGTTCTGGTTTACATATTGCAGCATCAATGAAAATTGTTCTGTTGTAGACTACTTGCGTTCGTGGTACCATCAGCTGTCCACACGGACAGCACGGTATACCAGCACATCCCACATGTCTTAATCTGAAAATAATATATTTAGAATAAGATTAAATTTGGTATATCTGAACAGAATATTTAATCACATTATATCAAATTGAGAATATTGTCATGTTCAGATCAATAGTAGAATTTTAATGTGTATGTTAATGTACCCATTGTTTTTGAAAATACTGTCAAACTGTGCATATTAATAAAGTACAAACATGCACATTTATGTACAGACAGCATGATCTTCACAAACTTAATTTCCTGCCCTCTTGGTCTGTATTGTGTTGGCTTGTCCTCTTCTTTCAGCACAAGTCGCTTTCTGATGCCCATTCTGCAAGAGAACTTCCCCTTCGTACAGAAATCCTCCAGAACACTGGTAAGAGACGACTGAATGATGCCTCAGTTCATACAGGACTGCCAAACTAGAAATGGGCCGACTATGATATATTTTGGGTATAATTTGTCAGCAGCCTCAAACAGCAACAAGTAGTGAATGAATGTATACTGGTGGCCTCATCACCTGGAGAACATGGTAGTCATGGCAGTGACATCAGGAAACAGACATTTTAACATGAGGAGGCAGTAAAGAGGTTCAGCCATTGTTAAGCAGTGTGAGTGGAACTTGATTAGTTTGCAGTGATCAGTGCAGCACTGATCAGAATGCTGTGGAGGTGTGGAAACATTACAGCTCGGTCACTGTGCTTGCCACACAGTGTCATGTGTGGTAAACTAAGTCTTATACTCCCCAGCTTCTATCTAAACACATATTGGGCACAGTTAGGATTTAGAAAAAGTTGTGAACAGTAAATTCTGATCTGCGACGGATAGACAGTATTGTTTCATTGATTGATGGTTTGTTGCTCTCTACAGGAGTGTTACGTCCACAACCTCCTGAGGGTCACCATGTACATACCGTCGATCCGACGAGACATTCTGGAGGTGATTATTGGAAGGATGCTCAAACTGGATGTAAGTGGTTAAACTCCAAAATAACACAAGTGATCCAAAGAGTTTTACAAGGTTAATTTCCCTAACTCGCCGGAAGGTGGATATGGTCTCTGAGGAGACCACCACCAAGGACACCTGGTGGCACTACAATATAGTGATAGAAAAAATAGGAAATGTTTGTCTGTGGTGAGGTTGTCACAGATCTTTAGGTTATTTGTAGCAAGATGTGTCAGAAGCATTTTCAGGGTTAAAGGTGTTTTCTGTTGTGCCCGGCAATAAAACTGATTCTGACTGTGAAAGTAGTGCTGTTTGTGTGTCTCCTCCTGTCTGTAACTGTGCGTGTGGTGTATTTCAGGTGAGCGCGTCCCGCTCAGACATTGAGGAGGCAGAAGAGAACGTAGTGCAGAACCAGCAGGCAGAGGAAGGACTCTTTGACATGGTAACATCCAGCAGCAGTTTGATGATGCCTCTGGGTTTGGGGGAATTCAGGTTGAAATGCTTGCTTTTAGAAGCAGGCTTTTTTAACAGCAGCACATTATATCAAGGTTCATCACAAATAAAGTCATTTAGAGTAAGATAGAAACATTGGCTGGTATCAAGCATTACATATCTGGTAGTTTCACCTCAGGAAAGTGTTAAGCAGATGTAAAAGAACAAATTGAATGACAATAAATATAGAATATGCTTATTGCTGAAAATGTTGAAACGTAACGTTGAAACATTGAAATGTGTTCTGTATGGCATTAACAACAAGAACAAAAACTGTGTAACATAAAAGTCAAATGTAAAGAACAAATAGATAACCCTGTAAGAAGCCCCAAAGAACTGTCATGGAATGAAACATAAACCCTCACATTACAGGTGAATAAAAATGTGTCTGACATCTGTCAATGTTTTGGCAGATTTTCCATCCTTCTGTCCACCTGCCTTGACAGCCTGTGTGTGTTGGTGTGTGTGTCTGTTTCAGGATGAGGACATGTCAGCAGATCAGCCCTCCAGGGCGGCTGTGATGGCCCACCCAGTAGCTGAAAGGCTGGACACTCTCATGGCTGTTCTTATGGCTTACATCAAGGATGTCTGCCATGTTAACGGTAGCTGAATAACACAGCTTTAACACTGAGAACCAGAGCTGAGCCCATATTTCTCTAAACAAGGTTGAGCAATACTCCAAAAACACACCAAGCAGCAGCCAAGTGCAGCTCGCTGCATTAATTCCTTTTTTCAGCAGCTGGGAGGCATCTTCATGTGTCTTAGGTGGGAAAGAATTCTTTGTAACATCGGTCAGCATGTCACAGGAGTCACAGAACAATTCTGTTTGCTGATTGGCTGCAGTTACTCTCTGGCTGCAATTTGATGCTAAAAGTGTAACTATCACCAACTTTTATTGTGGCCACCCACACCTGACCATGAAATGGCTGCAGGTCGGTGTGGTCACAGCAGTTTTCCATAGCTATTGCATGGCAGTTGGCTGCAGGCTGCACTTTGCCACTGCCTGGTGTGTTATGGCATAACCAGCAGAGTTTATCGAGGCTCTGACTGAGTGAAATAAATTTGAAAGAATTTCACACAACACAGTTTTGAATCCAAGGAAATGTCAGATGCAGTTAATGTACAGAGCAGCTTCTGTATCCTTGTGTGGGGAATGTTTTTGTGCTATAAAGTGTGTCATCCTCTGTTTTCTCTCTCTTAGACTCTCTTCATGTGGAAAGGACCAAGGATCTGTACAAGGACTTGTTGAG
>JAPZEB010077085.1:0-13950 GCA_029783705.1 Chaetodon striatus
CACTGAGTTCAGGAGGACTGAATATAAAGAAAATTCCCTCAAGGTATTCTTGAGATATCCCGTTCTTGAAGATGGGACAGACCAACATAGGGAAGGACAACCCAAAAACATAATGCCTCCGGCTTCAGCTATCATCAGTGTAGAGTGGTAAAATAACATGTCAAAGACTCAGGAATCACATGGGGAATTAAACTAGCTGCACAGGAGACTACATGGTGAAACATTTAAGCATCTTGATGGACTATATACGATATGTACACACAAATATATATGTACATATACTGTATATACAAATCCAACTTTTATGCTACAGAAGAATTGCAAATAGAGCTTATTATCATGAATCAACCAACAAATTATTGATTAACTCACATGCTCTCAAATTTAGAGATATGGTGGAATTTAAAACTACACAATTTATTATAAAGTAAAAAGTACTTCAAAAGTAATGACTCATTGTTTTTTTTGTTTTTTTTTTATGTAGATTTGAGTTACTGTAAATACTGCACTAAACTAAAGTAAACAAAACTGCTGCCCTAGAAGTTATGTTGCAGCAGGATTTTTGTCTTAAATTATTGCAAGATATTTAAAAAAAAAAGAAGACTTTGCTTTTGACTTCCTGCTGTACTTGTGTGTGATTACAATTTACCAGACATGCAAGAAGATTTGAAGCAACTAAGAGAAGTGCAGCAGCAGTTTTCTGCACATTGTGACTCAGTATGGGTTTTCCTTTAACAATCCCCACCTGGGATTGGTACTTTATCATGAGGCAAGGTCCTGCATGCACCCACAACCTTAGAAACTGTGTTGTGCGGATCAATGGCTTCTGGGTTAGTCTCATGTTCCTCAGCCCAGAGTCCAACAGAGTGACTGACTGAATTATAATGAAGAGTCTGAGAATCATCACCTTGGTCAGAGTAGGAAAGTGCCTGGCTGGAGTTTGACTCATGGACCCTGACTAAGCTCAGGGCACCACATGATGCCATCTGCTCATGAGAAGAGGCAGAGGGGTGCCAATCAGGCACTGGGCAAAAGTGGAGGCATAGTTTGGACTTGCCCTTGGCTGCAAAAATGTTTTGGGTTTTTTTGGCATGCTCATTTCACAAGAGCCAGAGGTTGTGTGGGAGGTAGAATGGTGCTAGATAAACTTTTACAGGCAGTGCCAGCTATGAACCAATACACCTTGACTGACCTTTGGCCATCAGACAGGAACGTGCGCAGATAATTTGATGGGCAGTGATTCACAGGTCTAGTGTTTAGGATTTAGTACCATCTAGCGGCGATGTTGCAGATTGCAACTGAATGAAACTTCTATTGTAGGCTTAGCCTGTCGGAGAGCAATGGTGGCCGATGCAAAACTGCAGATGGCCCTGCCAGTGGTTGGTTTGTCCATTCTGGACTACTCTAGAATGACATGGCAGACTCCATACAGCCAGCTTAATGAATTTGCTAAGTGTCAGAATTGCAGAGAAGTAATTGATTACACTTTTTTTTTTTTAATTAAATGCACTGCTATTCCTATTTCCTCACAAAGTTAAAGTCAGTGTGCTTGGTATACTCACAGCAACTTTCAGTGCTCAAGGAATTTTATATTTAGCATCAAAATCAAACTCATTATGGTGAAAAATACAACAACTAGCGAGAACAACTAAGAGCAGAGAAAATTAATTAATTGTCAGCAGATGTGAGGAAACAAGTCTGGTTTTAGTTCTAGTTGAGAGATCAGCATTGCATCTGTGAAAGCTTGAGACCTTATTGCTAATAAAATAGCACCAGAATCACAGCCATACTCTGAGGGTGAGTTTGTTGAAAAACAATCATATTGTTAAAATTGCGCTTTTTTTCTTTCATCCTTCAGCCTTCATCTCAGGTTCATAATTTGTTTTGAAAATGGACTGTTCATTGTTAATGTTTTCAGGATATTTGCTACTTGTATTGTTACTTCTTTACACTAAAAGAGAAGGAAATATTTGAAGGCTTTGTTATTTACAGGTGGCTTTACTGGTCCGGCCCACTTGAGATCAAACTGGGCTGTATGTAGCCATTGAAGCAAAAGTTTGACACCCCTGTTTTAAGGTAACAAAAACAACAACTCTTGGTTTCAGGTGAGAATATTATATCAAATTTCCTAACTTGCATTTGCACACACTTGCATAATTAGCACCTCTAAACAGTATGTTTAACATAGAGATGTGGATTTTCTCTTATTCAGTGTATATTATGGAGTTCAACACAATATCCCCTTGTTGTTTATGTGTCATTAAAACTGGGGCACAGATTCAAGAAAAAATGAATAATCAAAATGTTGATAAAGGTAGTGTAGTGAAAGCTGGACAGCAGCAGCAGTTTCATGTGAGACAGACGACTGGAAAATGGAAGTCTTTCAGTAAAACCCTCTCTGCCTCATACATGTCAAACCCCCCACATCTCCAGTTACAGCCTGTTGCTTGTGTTACTGGTTTGGTTTCCTGACTGAAAAGCTAATAGTCAGAGTAGAGAAGGACATTAGGAAACTGCCTAATCCTGAGTGCACTGGGTCTAGCCTAATTAAGTGGCTTGATATCAAGCATCTCCTTGTCTCTCCCTCCCAGGCCTCCAACAGCTGGTTTGGGTTAAGGTTTCGTGTTTTGTTTGCATCCATCACACACTATACTCATCCATAGGCTGCATTCATTACTGACCTGCTAATTAAATAAGGTCAAATTAGGAATTAAATGGTCACACTTCACAGTTTCAGAAACACCAAACACAGCTGCTGAGGGAAACACCCACAATATAATTAAAGGCAGATTAGGCCATGCTCATTCACAAAAAGGAAATGTCTAATAAGAAGTGCAGGTTTCTCCTTCAGTCAGCCACTGAAAGAAATGATTGCCAAAATGAGGCACAATTTCAATCACAGCAGCAGCAGCAGCAGCAGCATAAATATAATTATTCAGTCTGAAGAGGCACTTAAACCAAACTGCAGCCACTGCAGCCACTATGTGTGGACGTTCCTGATGTCAGACAAGTTGGGACACTAATGAGTCCCCTGTGAATGCTCCTGTGTTGGAGTCTTTCCAGAGAATAACACAGCGGCCCAGATGTGACCGTGTGTGACTGCGTATTGCAGGTGAAGAGCTGTTATTATCGTTGGATCATTTGAAGCATAAACATTTTTTTTCACTACAGACATTTTGACTTGTCAAAGCAGGAAAGCATGTGTTACTAATAACATTAATAATTCCGCCGTTCTTTTCAAGTGTTCCCATGAGCCAAGAAGGCATCACAGTAAGCCAGCACACACAAAACAGAGACCCTGACACTGGAGCATTCTGGAAGGCAGTCAATTGTATTTATGTGTGACATGTCAAAATGTCTTCTTACTTTAAAAAAACCCACTTAGAATTACACTTAGTGTGGAATTGGCACCTAGCTTCGGAGATAGCTACACCTAAATGGGGAAGCATTGATGTTGACATTGGTACAACCTACAGTGCCTAGTCTGAGTCTGCATCAAACAACACATTCTGTTGAGGCAAAGCATTAGTTTATTTTACTAGGGATGGGGATCTGCTGACCTGGTGTATAAAGCCCAGCAGCGGCGGACATGCCCTCTGCGGGGGCGGCAGCACAGCATCAGTGGATGATATGCTGCAGGTAATTATTACCTCTGCAGAGGAGGTTATATTTTCCTTTTGGTTTGCTTGTCAGCAGGATTATGGAAAGACTACCAGCACAATTTTCACAAAACTTGGTGTAGGGGTGAAGCATGGGCCAGGGAAGAACCCATTACATTATGGATTGGAGCTGAATCATTCAGCGGATATACAAATGAACACTGCACGATTGGCCTCGGTGGAAGTCTACGCTCTCTGAGTGCTTCTCTTGTTACCAGTTAATACTTGTGCTTATTTATCTTCCCTCTGTTTGGCAGGTGATCTTTATCCCCACAGACAAACACAAGCAGAATGTTTTCCATTAATCTCATTCGTAAACACCTGCAGAATGCACAAAACACCACTTAGTGTGTGTGTGCATGTGCTCCCGCGCTTCTATACAGATACAAACTTGTTACCGCTGGAGATGGAGGATATGTGAGATTGACCCCTGTCAAATTTCCCCGGCTGAGATCACTAAAGTTGTTAAAAAGCTTCAAAGCTGCGATGTGTTGGGGTGGCTGAGATTCACAAGGTATTACTGGATGTTGACGGGCTGTGACACACGTCTTCAATAATACATGGTGATCAGGGGCGATGCCTGTGGCAGATGGTGTGTTGGCGCACATTTTAAAAAATGTGGTAGAGGGGTGGGGGGCAGAGGCTATGACATTTTTGTCTCCAAAGGTGCTGGAACGAAGACTGGCTGTTGACGTTCACATTAAATCTGCCCTGCACTGTCCACTTGTCAGTTTTCAAGACATTCTCAATCAGCACGCATTTCTCCCTTCCCTCATATCCAATCAAACTGTCATAGCCTGAATTATTTTTGCTTTGCAGAATATTTGGTGCAACAGTTAATCTAAAAGCATTTCATCTTATTGAGTTAGCTACGGCATTGCTTCACTGGTTTATTTTGTTACTTCCACTCCTCACAAAAACCAACAGCACAACAAAACATACAAAAAGCTAAATACAACTCTAATAATCTTACAGTCTGCACCTCTTAAAGCTGCATTAATTGATTTTTTGGAGCACTTAAGGGCATCAGAACAAGCTGTTAGGTCAATATTAACTTACTGGTACCTTGTAAAGTTGTTATGGGAAATGTGTTAATTAGACAATATCACAGGACAGGGAGTGCTGTTGTATTCAATATTAGCACCGGTGTGATTTGGTCGTAGCAGCTCATGTTGCTTTTACACAACAGTTCTACAAGCACCATTTATAATTTAAGAGTAATTAGCAACAACAGGTTATGATTTGTTTGTTTGCTTAATCATTTATTCGGCTAAGCAGACACAAGTAGTCATCCAACTAGATTGGAACTAGACTGCTCCCAAGCAACACATAAACACACACCTACTTAACCCTTTGTGTAAACTAGGTTTACACAAAACCACAGGTCAGCTGCGTTGTAATTAACGGTTAATGTAATTAGCTGTAAAGTGGAGTGATACATGCACAGTTAAAAGTCAGTGATATTGTGCTCTACATCAGCAGGAATGCCTTTTGTTCAATCAGATCACAGACAGTTGCCCTTTCACAAACCCAGCAAACCTGGGAAAACATTTGCATTAATTTAGAGTTGTCTTTTGGACAACTTTTGTTTTAGCCATTATGTGGTCTGCCTAAATTCCTGAGGGTAATAGCTGTCTCTTTCATGTTCCACTGCGTTCACCAATCGTCAATAAATCTGCCTGTTTGCTGTGGTGCTGAACAGTGGGCTGAAAATTGTGTAAACACACTGTAGAGCTGTGGGGAACTTCTGATGATAAGTCTCTGTGAGTTTGT
This sequence comes from Chaetodon striatus, assembly GCA_029783705.1. NCBI lineage: Eukaryota > Metazoa > Chordata > Actinopteri > Chaetodontiformes > Chaetodontidae > Chaetodon > Chaetodon striatus. The sequence continues at coordinate 5,433 of JAPZEB010077085.1, forward strand.
GACTTTGAGCAACCCTGTTCACACTGCACATAGTTATTTGTTTAAGGTTCTGTATGCACAATTCAGAGTGTTAATATAGCAGCAAACCACTATTGCTATGTAAAGATGTAGTGGCGTAATGGTGCCCTGAGGTGCAAACAAAGTCTTTATTTGTTGTGATAAGCCAGTCTGGCTGTGTGTGCATGTTAGTGCATGTGTGTATTCCACTGGCAAGCTCATTTCCGCTGCTTTGCACTGCACTCCTAAGGCAGTAACTGCTAATATTGGGCTGGCTTTGTCATGTAAGTGTAGCACCCACCCTCAGGTTGCGCCCTGGTTAACACTGTTAGCTCTGTTAGCACTGTTGCTATTGTTTACCACTGTTTATGGAGTTAGCACTGTTAGCTACTACAGCTGCCTCCATGTTGAGAACCATGTCCACACAACTAATATGCTCTGAATTTAGAGCTCTTTTAATAAAAAAAAAAAATCAATTACTGCAGCTTTAACAGCAGAATAATCAAATACAAGTGTAACTGGAGTACCTGTCCCCATCAGAGGCCACTTTACGGCTCACCTACCTGTCGGAAGCGCTTGAGATGAAGGATGAGTATATCAGGGAGAGTCCACAGGCTCATCTTCACCATGCCCTGCTGAAGCTGCTTACAGTGGGGACACTTCCAGGCATCATCTGGGGCAAGCTGGAATCAGTCAATGAATTAATTAATTACATGGCTATACAAATCAAATCTGATCGCTAGTAGAAGAGTAACATATTTGTTTCTATTTGTGGTAATTTTGTTTACTTCAGATAATTTGTTCTTATATGGTGGTCGGTTTAATTCATCTGTTTTTCAATAACTGACCTGATCAAAACCCTACGAGATCAAAAGTTGCCCTTTTTTTTTTTACCATGGCCCTGTCTGATTAAAACCAAAAAACCTCCTGAATAAAAAAATTAGAAAAACCTGAGTGAGTAACTTTAAGAGTGGACTTCACAGGAATTAAAAGCTTGCCTACTTTCCACTTGCTTTATATTTTTATAGGCTCTTCACTGCAGACTGAGGACTCCTGAGGATAAAGTGCAAGGGCCACTTGTGTTTGACTGACATCAGAAGGACGCTACCCACCAGTTATGCTTGTAGAGTTTAGATCTCTTCAGGAGATGTGTTCCTAGCTCAGTATTTACTCTTCCCGCTGCTCCAAGTTTGACTTCACTGAAAAGATTCTAATAAAAAAATGAAATCATCTCTCGCAAGACCACAGCATTTTGTTATAGCAAAATCACGCCTATATCATTGTCATTTCACCCCAGTCTATATCTGTCTGGTGTTGCAATGGCTACAGGCAAGGCTTCAGGGACTGTTTCAAAACTCTGCCCCTCTCCCAAAAGTGCTATATAAGATGTTTAGATTCTGTTTTATCACATGAGATCAGGAAATTAAATTTGCTTGTCTCATATTGGTGTGTCATGCAACAAAACATAATTAGCGCAGGAGAAGAGGAACTTGTTGTAGGCTTTACGATCCTGTACTTCAGCACCAAAGTGCTGCTTGGCTGTGCTGCGGGAATCAGTAGGCAGCGAAATCGCATCCTGCAACGCCACTACAATGATCACTAAAATGAGTACTTGTGTTACAGTGATTGGGATGAGAGAAATGACAAACACATACATGATTGCTATGCTATTACACGTGTGTGAATGTGTTAGAAAGAAAGAAAGAAGAAAATAGAGATGGAGCAACCCTATTCCCTTGATTGTCCCCTTGTTCCCCCCTACTTGTGCTTTATTCACAGTTCATAAAGAGATTCAAGGGAAGTAATGGGGAAGGGGAAATCAGGGCTTTTGTACAAAGAGACTTCCTTTTGTGATAAAGTGTCATCTGAGGTGACAACAGTTGCTGAGGATGCCTCCATAGCTCGGCCACATGTTGGTCTTGGTCTCAAACAACTCTGTGGCATGTTGCCATCTTATAGAGTTAGTGTCTGTGCAGATAATGTGAAGCACAGATCCACTGTTAGGGTTGTAATCTTTCATACAGATGTCCTTCCTTACTGCAAAATAGAATATGAAATGCCAGCCTCCGCATGTTGCCTCTTCAAACCAACATGACAAGCACTCGCAAGAAAGATAAGCCAAACAATAATCATATTTATTATTTTTTCAAATGATAATTAAACTAAGTTGTTTTTCACCAGCTGTCATGAACTTGATGTTGTTTTTATTGCAGTTCGAGCACTATTCACACTGAAAAAGTCAAAGGCTTTTGTCTGCAGAGCTAAGTGGCAGAGGCTGCAACAGTAGTGAGGTTTCCCTAGGTCATAAAAAGACATTTGGAATAAAAAACAGCAGTAGGTCTACTTGAGGGCAGATTTAATGCACACAATCTGAGCCACTTAAACTGGCAGGGAGCAATTGCCTTCCTCTATCTGAATGTGCATTTATTCTTTTTTTACACTGAGCACAAATGCTGTTGTCCAGAAAGTCCCAGCTCTGCAGTGACAGGTAAGAGACGCTCACAGAAGTATTTGATCCTCACATTTCTACCTGAATCTAAAATATGAAAAGGTTTTTCATCGGTAAAGATCAGGTCTTGAGTTTAGTGCTCTTCCGCACTCTATCAGCTCTCCATTTTCCGGCTGTGATTTGTATCATTCAACCATGATGCATATTATATAGAGGCAAATGGCATCACATAAATATTGATAACCCAGGACACTGCAGCAGTTTAAAGAAAAATACATTTTCCCAGTTTTAATTCTGTTTACCCATGTCAACGGATAATTTATCTCTTATTAAATGCCAAATATATGTTTTAAAAAAATCAGTATCTGAGTATTTCCTGCCTTTTTTCTTTCTATAAAACCAAGTAAAAGAGTTTCAAAGGTTTGATGACTCATCCTGCATTGGGGCATTTATTAAAGTTCATCCAATAAAGTGAGACTCTGGGCGACTAGCTAGCCTCACTGGTCATACAAAGCCACACTTTGCCATTTGTGGGATGTAGCAATCCGTCTTTGGGTGTAGGAGTTAAGAGACAGATAGATAAGGTGAGGGGGAACCAGTGGGCAAAGTTTTTCTTTCCAAAACAGTGTGGCTGAGATAATGTGTTCATCTCTCCCTTGTCCTCCTGATCTAACAGTGAGGGGTGTGTGTGTGTGTGGAGCTGACAGTACCGTGTATCCCTCTTGTAACTGTCCACTGCTCAATTAGGGTGCTGCAGGAATGACATATTTTTGCAGGCCAACTTGGTAGATAAAGCCAATGAGATTTTTCAATTGAATTTTGGATTCTTGTAGAAAATAAGCTCCGTGGAAAATAAACGTTCATGACACTTACACGTTTTGTATAGCAGGATAATCTTCACTGATGACACCGATGATTTCTTAAGCATAAATGCATTTGCCAGAAGTAAAAAGCTAACGTTAGACTATGAACAAACTACACTGAGGTCGTACAACCTCACTGTCGCCGCCACAATGAGGCTTTGCAGCAACCGTTCTTTTTTAAGAAGTAAGGAAGTAAAGTGGGGTATTGACTGATGTATTTTATGTCGTAGAGCAAAATGTAAAAGTCTTTTCAGCTTGTGTTAACCACAGGCCTGATTTCAGGCATCTAACCAAAAACCCATTCAATAAACTCATAGACTTCAATACGAGGGAAGTGGGAGCGCTAAAATGCTGACTCATCTCCGGGTTTAAGGACTCATTCCTGGAACACTCCATAGTTTAACTGGAAACAGCGTCACAGTACAGAAAATAAAGATGCTTTACCTTCCTTTTTATTGGGACTGTAATGAAATGTAATAAATCTCTAGTGTTGAATAATTAAAAAAAAAATGAATTCGTGAATTTTGAGAAAATCTCCTTGTCAACAAAGATTTAAAGTGGAAAAGCTTTGGCCAAGCTATGGTTAAGTTTCAGAAAGAGAAAAAGTGTTGAGATCGAGTGAGGAGACAAAATCGTTTGACCTAAAAGTCTAATATTTAACATAGCAAGCTGAACTGAGACATTGCATGTGTTTGATTATAGAGGCAGGAGAGCCATGAAGGTACAATGGATTTGATGTTTTAGAAATCTTTTATAAATGAGGTAAGTAATCAGCCCTTTCTATCTGAGAGTGGTAATTGTCTTGCAGAGCTTTCTCTCTCTGCCAAAAACCTAAAGTGGTACTTGAAACCAGTGGAAAGGAAGGAAGTCAGGACACAAAACACGAATAACAACCTTGAAAAGTTTTACTTAAAATGTTCTTTCTTTCAATTACCGGCTGGTTCCTGTATTTACCATGTCATACACAGAAAAAACAACTTTTGACCAAATCTAAGCATACATAATCCAATAATTTACCATATAAATCCATCAATTTGTCAAATATACACAATGTTCAAAATGCCATGTGGTAATTTAACTAGCTAGCAAGCTAACCCCAAAATGCAAGATCACATTGTGGGCTTTATGCGAAAGTTTTACGGTAAAGAATTTATGAAACTAGATTAATAAAATATAATCAATTAGCATGTTCTATCAAGCTACATCCCACATGGTAACAAGCTAGCAAAAGTTAGCAGAAGGTGCCAATACGTTATAAATAGTGGAGTTCTCAACATTTTTGGGCCAGTGCCCCCTCCATCCATTACCCAGGTCCATTACTGCCACCCCCATCAAATTAAAACGTACTGTAGGCCAGCTGTCTCCCCTGAATATTGATGCTGATTATATTCTGTTATATCTTTAAAAAAGCATGTCTTTGAATGCCAAGTAACAGATTTGATTAAACTGGACAGTTAGGATATAATTATCATTTAGTTAGGGAGCAAAAAAAAGCCATGGGAACAGTAATTATATTCATGAGTGTTAAACAAATGCAAGTTAGAAATTTGACACTTACACACTAATTAGGTCTCCTTTTTGGTCACAAACAGCAGCCAATCAGAAAGTGGAAATTTGGCAGTAGTGTCAAAAAAAAAGTATGCTAATGGAAATTTTGAGCATCAAACACACATTCTGGTGATTTTTTGTATGCATTCATTAATGGTTGAAACGTCTTAATTAATGTGAAAGAAAACATGAAACTCAAGCAGCAGTTGACAGTTCGAAATATAACTGAATATAATGCGCTAAGCCTCTCAGGTATTCTGTATCGCTCTTCAATATTTATTCTCCTGTACATCAACTTTTCTCATTTAATGTTCTCTCTGCTGAGCCAACACACCTGTAGGCATGATATACTCCTCTTTTTTCATTTGTGTCTTTTGTTTGGAGAAGTAACTTTATTAAATATGCATGGATTGAGCAACTGTACTTTAAAAGGTCATATGTGCTTTAGCAAGATTTTTTGCACATATTCGAAACTTGTTGCACAGTCAAAACACATCCCACATTTCTTTTCTTTGGCAGGTTGAGAATAAAGCCATAATATTTTCAGGGGGAAAAAAAAGTCCTGCCCTATAGTCTGCTGTGCATTATGTGTTTGCTCTGTGCTGTCGCTCCCTTTCACACTGTCAGACAGACACATAACTCTGTTTGGGATTCTTTCTGGATGAGTCAAAGTGTAGGCGATCAGATGTGCACCACTCTTCCTCGAGAGTGGAAAAGCAAAAGTAGATCTAACAAAGACCAAGGACAGCCAACCGCACAGACCACTGAACTCTAGACGCGGCTTCCTGCTATGTGAAAAAAGCAGCACAAAACATTAAAACCCCGAGGTGGATGCAGCCAAACTATCCTGTCTGAGCTTGCCTGTCCTTAGGCCGTGCCCCGTCCCCTCTCTGTCCATAAAGCATTTTTGCTCATGGTTTTCCAACGCCCCCTTTCCAAAGCAGGATAGCTTTCCACTTTGAAGCATGTTAAAAGATTTGACAGAGGTGTGTGCTCAAAGCACCAAAGCATGCTGTTCCATTGTAAACATGAAAATCTGTGCACAAGGCATAATATAAAAAAGCCTCATATTTAGCAGGGAAAGCCTTGTCACAAAAAATAATAAAGAAAAACAGAAACACACCCCAGTAACACCTCAATGCCCCCCTTTCCAAAACCCCACTAAGAAACACTAGTGCAAACCTTGTTTGCCGGTTAACTGAAATATCATAAAGACATGAAACATATTCACGCTGGTAATAAAATCAAAACTAAAAGCTGTTGTCCTTTGGCTGAGACAGAAGTGTTGGCAGTAGTGTGGGCTGCACATGTGATAAGAGAATACACTGTGAACACTGAGAGCTGTAACTCTTCTCTGACCCTGAGTGCAATGTAGGGTTACAATGCACTTTAAGTGGGCATACTTTTAGTTTAATCAAAACATGCCCTAAGAGCTTGTATTGGCTTTTTATGTGCGTTTCCTCCGCAAAAGGTATACTTTTTATATTGAAATTGTGAAACCATTCTAAAAATCTTCCACTAGAAATTTTTTGAGGACATTTTTCTTTGCAACTCGATTTTATATGAATAGAAATGGAGCAGAGTAAATGCACAGTGACACTGTGAATGTAGAAACCCCCATGGCCACAGGCTGTTTGTTACGTTCAGAGGCCATAGCCTGAGGCTGAGCCAACATGGGACAAAGTGGAACAAGGATGCTCCTACTGAGACATGAGGTCATTCCACATCTCTCTTTTGGTAACACCTATGTTATATCCTACTAATGAAAAACCGACACAGAAAGAAGGTGGGATGTCACGTGCATACATAACACCACCTACCATCTTTTGTAAGGCTTCATTTCCTTCCAAATCAAAGACTAATAAATGAGCTGATGCATTTTCCGTTCTCGCCACAGTGCTGACTGAAGACTGAACCGGGGACGGCGACAGAATGAAGATTTTTCTTTAGTCTGTGGCAGAGGAGATTCAGCCCCCGCACCCATCACTATTTCAACAAGTACGTGTTAGACTTTCTTTTTGAAAGTAGCACAGTGTCAGTCACTGACACTCCCTGAGCCTTTTCATCTCACTTAAAGAGGGTATTAAAGAGGATATTATGAACAATAAGTAATGCCAGCTATCTGGCAGAAATTTGCCATCACATTGATCTTTAAAGGATGAGACTGGGAATACTGTATCTCTTCATTATTTGCAGCAAATCCCATGAAAAAGACAAAACTGACAATGACTTTATTTTAATAAACCCATATTGAAGTCTTATGTAATTCATGTTCATTATAAATTATGTGATGTCAGTTTTAGTTTGTGTCTTTATGTCATGTGCCATTTTATTTTACTTTACTTTATAGGTATCCTCAGCTATGTGCACTGAGTTCTCAGATCTAACACAATTGTTGCAAAATGAGCAACAAAAACACTTAAATTAACTCTTAAAGAATCATTAGTAAGTTCCCAGTGCTCAAATCTTCAATCATAGCCAACATCTTTTGATAAATCAGAATAATAGTATTTCATGAGAGGACTACATATTAATACTGCTATGTGATGAGCAGTTGCTCTCCGGATGTCTACACTTTGGCAGCTGCACTAACACAGGATCTGAAGCGGCTGACGCACAACAGTGGAGCTCTCCCTGCTGTGCAGTGGTTACTTGTCACACTTCCGATTAACTGTTTCATTTCATTCAGTAATTGGTGATGTTTTTACAGACCATGAACTCACTGTGAGCAGGGCTGTAAGCCAGGCTTTGATTTTTCATTGCATGTTTTAGGAGTGAATAAACAATCTGTAGCCATAATAAAACTTATGATGCAAGTGCTGTGGCTTCCTTTCCTGTTTTGTACACATCTTCGACATGACTGCTTATTGCACATCCTTCAAGTTAATATTATCCTTTACTCCCCAACTTAATATTCTGATCTTATTGGATTTTAGAGTTAATCTTTTCAGTTATTTCCTGATACAAGGTTTCATGTGCTTCCTTTTCTCACAAAGTACTAAAGTAAAGTAATTTCTTTTCTACCTTATCCGTCATTTTAATTTGTTTATTTTGGCAAGATTAATAACTCTAGGATGTTATTTTTCCGTGTGTTTGTGTATTAAGAGCTGGCTGGGTAAAATGAAGAAGATTTGTGGATTTATTAAATGTTTAAATTGCACAGATATACACAGATCAGCCACAACATTACAAGCACTGACAGGTAAAGTAAGTCACATTGATTCATCTTGTTACAATGCAATGTTCTGTTGGGAAACCCAAACACTGTTACAGATCAAGTACACCCCCTCATGCCTAGGACTGGGTATCGCCAGAGATTTCCTGAGTCGATTCGATTTCGATTCAAGGGGTCTCGATTCGATTCCTGATTTGATTCCATTTGATCCGATATCGATTTGACTGGAAGTTTTGCAGTTCCACTACCAGTTTTTGCACGTATGTGAAAGAGATTCTCAGAGAACTAACAGTGTAACATTTACGAGGAATTATCTTTTAAAGAATAAATTCACAACAGGAACTGAATATTTTATGATTAAATGTTGTTTCTAGAGCAGCAGCAGTAATATTAAAACAGCAAAGTCATAATATAAACTTAAAATCTTACAGGAAACAAAATAAAAATGTCAATAAAATAAATCATATTCCTGACATCACAATACTG
>JAPZEB010077102.1:0-13949 GCA_029783705.1 Chaetodon striatus
CAACATGAAGGTGAACTGTTTTATCATTAAATGGTTTTATTCTTTCTTAACTAATAGGACCCAACAAGTCAGACTGAAAGCTCACTTTCATCAGTGAAACAATGTAACACAGGTGTGCCTCAGGGCTGTGTCAGTTCTCCTTTACTTTTTACATTGTACACCAATGAATGTAGGAGTTCACATTCTAACAATCATGTCATCAAATCTTCAGATGACACCAGTTTGCCCCTCTTTGTATTTCAGTGAGATAGCCACTTTTAAGAGCTGTTGTGATAACAACTATCTTGTATTAAACACAAAAAAACTAAAGAGATGATCTTCAACTTGCAGGGAATTGTAGCCCATGACCCTGTGATTATTGATAACAGCAAAATTGAACAGGTGTCCTCATACAAATACCTAGGACTAATGTTGGCTAATAATTTGAGCTGGAGTGTTCATGTCGTCCACTTGTGTAACAGGTTAGCACAGAGGCTCCACTTACTTCTGAGGCTGCGGCTGTTTGGGGTCCGAACCAAGATCATGTTAACATTCCACAATGCTATATAAGCAAGCATTATAAGATATGCTATGGCAGCATGGTTCAGCTCCCTTACAGTCTAGTGTGAGGCTAGACTGTTGGTGATAACAGCCATGAAGTTAATGGGGAAACATGACCAACTCCAGTCTCTCCAATCAGTATATGAGGGTGCAGTAGTCAGACAAGCCAAAAAAAATCCTGAGTGACCCCTCACATGTTCTTTTTTTTCGAATATGAACTGTTACCGTCGTGGAGGCGCTACAGAGCCAGCAGATGTAAGAGTGACAGTATTACTACTTAATTAACAAATAAATATTTCTAATGTTGATAGCCCCTTCCCACCTCCCTCTCCCCCACTACCCTAGTACCCCCTCCACCCACCACCCCAGTCAGGGCGGTGGGGGGCCTACTGCTGTGGATCCATTACCACATACATTAGGCTGGAGGGGAGGCTCATGGCTGCGGATCCCCTGCCTGACACCTCCCTCAAAAAAAAATGTCTTGTAATGGTCTCTTGGTTAAGCCACTCTCTTCATCTGCTGGCTCTGCTGTGTCTCCCTGGCAGAGCTGGGCTGCTAATGTGACTACTGACCTGGTGCGCACTTGGTATGTTTTTATTTGCACCTCAGTTTTTATTTGCGACAGTTTAATTTGCACTACTGTATTTTATTTGCACCATTTATACTACAGGTTTTTATTGTCTTTGTCATCGCCTGGGTTAGTGCAACATTAAGGAGCTTTTATTCTTTTAGCCTTACATGTTATAATATATATGATGTCTTTATGTCATCCAGTAGTCCTGATTGTACAATTAAGTTATTCAAATTTGCGTCTTTCTGTATCACATGGTTGTCTACTGTGTGTCCCGTTTGCATATGATGGTTGTATCTTCTATGCCACTATGTCCCACTATGGGCCCAAAACAGATTTCGCGTTTGGGACAATAAAGTTTGTCTCATCTCATCTTGTCTTTTCTCGTTTTATCTCATGTCTTGTCTTGTCTTGTCCAGAACCAGGTAGGCAAGCAGACAGGGCAGTGGTGTCAACAGTGGCCGACCATTATCTTGGAGGATCCTGGGGCGTTCCCAGTCCATATGAGATATATAATTCCTCCAGCGTGTTCTGAGTCTGCTCTGGGGCCTCCAATCAGTGGGACATGCCTGAAACACCTCTAGGTGTGCTGTGGAGGCATCCTGATCAGATGCCTGAACCACCTCAACTGACACCTGTCAGGGAACTAGTGGCTAAGAAATAGCCCGGCTGCGTCTTGGCCAAAGTAGTTGCACATGAACACACCGCAAAGACTTCAACTGACGGTCAATCAGCACATATGCTCTGCGCCTGCATGAGAGGAAATAATTTCCACACCAGCAGATGGCATTAGTCTATATATGTCATTGAAAAAGAGAAACCAGGAGACCGTCTTGATGCTAGTTAGCCAGTAAACATATAACAACACAATACAGTGCTGAAAGAACAGAACATATTTACTGTGCACCAGTGAATAGTAACACAAACCATCAGGAAACATTTCTGCTAAAGAGCTCAATGGATAAAGAAAAATAATTGTACCTTGTGGAACATGTTTGTTTCGATCTCAATTCCTGTGTCCTCTGGACTTCAGCTTCTCTTTTCATGCGCTTAGCTGAGTGATTTCATTCACAGATGGGCTCTGCCGTCACAGACACCGCTTGAACTTGAATTGTCCATTATACCTGCTAAACATCAGCATGTTACTGTAGCATGCTGACATTGACATTTTAGCCTAAAGCAGCGCCAAATACAGCACCCAGCAAAACAACAAACACCTAGAACCAAACAATAAAAATATGCCCGCAATTCACTGATATGTTAGTTGGTGTTTAAATCTTGCAGTGTAATTGTTTCTGCAACCCTACATCCACATGTTACTCCCAAACCAGCTCCTTTCATGACTGGCATTTGTGTATTTGGTCCTCATAGTGAGACACACACACATAATGAGCCCAGTTTGCTGCCTCGCTCATGTCTAGTTTGTCACTATCACCCCTATTTCCTGGCATGACACCAGGTTGCTGCCATAGCTGTCTCTCTCTCTCTCTCTGCAATCGTAGACGGCTGAATTGGCAGGATTGTGAGAGCAAGTCTTTCTGCTCCAGATTTTCTTTGTACCCAGACTGTGGCAGGAGAAAGAAGACGTTTACAGGATGGATTAGAGTTCATAGAAATGGATCTTCCTCTGTTGTTTGCTTCGGCTGACAAGCCTGGCTTACACCTCAAAATCTTTCTTTTTTGTATTCCTTCTTCCTGTCATTTTCTCTATCCATCCGGTCCCCAGGCTGGTCCTGTGTCTACAGTTGAGCAAGCAGCAGGCAGCTGACAGCATGGTGACAAGTGTTGAGGATCAGAGGCAGTGGAGGGAAGGAGGGAGGAAGGGAGAACGAGGGACTAATGAGAGGGACAGCAGCAGCAGTGGGGGTCTGTCACTACACCTCTAGATAACAGCCCCCCCGACTCTCTTTGATATTTTGTCCCAAGTGACCAGGCTGCTCCATTTCTAGCTTGTACCAATGAGGTAGGGACAGGGGTGCTTATTAGCCACTCCTGCTTTTTTTTTTTTTCTTTTATCCTTTGTGCACTTGAAAAGGTAGGAGGAGGAGGAGGAGGAGGAGGAGAAGCAAAAGATGGTAGTGTTACACCTCACATGGATCAAAAAGCCAAAAGCAGCATTTAAAGAAGGTCCACTTATGAGAAAGGATGGGAGGGTGAAACTGTTTATTTTAGAGGGTTACTGATCTCCACCCAATATGCCCACCCAATATAGTATGTTTTTGGAAATTGATATCTGCAGCCTTAATGATCTGCATAATGATGAAGTGATAAGTTGCCCAAAGCTGCTTTTATTTAATGATACCTCCATTTCAGATCTTTGACTCATCAGAGCCTTGCACTTTCTGTTGGCCTTACAGCAGCAAAAAATATTGTTAGCACTAGGTCCAAAAAAACCCAGAGGCTCACCCAAGAGGCCACTGTTTGCCTCTCATTGGAATGTTAAGCCAAACCACAATTATTTTTTTTAAACCTAACCATGTGTTTTTTTTTGTTTTGTTTAGTTTTTTGCACAAGTAAATAGACATAAATACAAGTTGTTGTACTGATGCTGTAAGTTTATTTAAAAAAAAAGACTGTATGCATCTAACATGCAGAAGCTGTACATGTCCTGTGAAAACATAAGTGTATTTTTAAAGATACAATGCATGTAACAATCATAAATTGGAACAGCTTCTTGAAACATTGACAACAAACACAGGAGTATACCTAGCACATCATATGTAGACGTGAAAGTCCACTAACCAAGCAGCGATATTCGATTTGGGATGAGAATGCATCAGATATTCTGTTTTTAAAGGCTAGAAATCACATGTCTAACCTTATAATACTATGTCAATCTAAAATGTGCAGTTTGATCACACAATGCAATGTTAAAGATATTGCATGTTTTTAGGGAGCATGCCAATGGCATGCTCCCTAAAAACATGCAGGAATGTCCACCACAGCTGTTGTCCATGAGCTGAATGTTAATTTCACTATCATAAGCTACAGTGTTGTTTCTGTGAATTTGGCAATATATCCAACCAGCCACACAGAATGTTACAATGCTAAACTGCAACCAGGTCAAGACATTGTTGAGGACAATGAGCATAGAGAGTTGAGATGGTCTCTGATGGTTTGTACAGAAGTTCTTCAGTTGTGCAAACCAGTTGATGCATCAGCTGCTCAGGTGGCCGGTCTCAGACAGTCTTACAGGTGAAGACACTGGATGTGGAGGTCCTAAACTGGTGTGGTTACATGTGTTGTGTAGTTGTGAAAAATGGGAACAAAAACAAAAGTGCTGTGTTCAAATTTTTGTTCACTATACATTTTGCTGGTAGTTCACCTACATTCATTTTGTGCAGTGATTCAAGCAGTTAGTTTACTTTTTTGCAATTTTTTGTGTGGTTATCTGCTGAAAATATTTTTTTTTTAAATTTTACCATTGCCTCTCTGCTGTAACCAAACCTGATTTGACCACAATTAGCCATAAGTACTGATTATTACTATTTAGGAACAAATGTTAAGAGACATTGTTACATGCTATTTTAGAAGTTACCTGGCTAACTGACTCATCCTGCTTTGTGCCAAACCCCATCTGTACTCTATTTTCTGGAAAGCAGGTGGACATTGTATCATTGTATAAAAAACTAAAGGCGATTTTTTTTTTTTGGGCACTTTTTATAGTTTGTGGCAGTTTTGGCATGTGACTTATATTTTGTTAAAAAGTTGTATCACATGCACATTTTCAATTTGATCATTTTTGACAAAGTACTTCAAACTACTTTTTCTAAGTAGTTTCAGTTAACCAACTAGATTTCTCATAAATTGTAGCATGCAAAGCAATACTTTTTAAAGTTACTTCCCAAACACTGCACATCAGACTGGTGGCCAACAACAGTGCCCGGTCTAACCTGTGTAACATCAGCAACAGAAAGTTTGCTGATCTGGCCGGAAGTTGGGGCCACCCATTTCCCAGCAGCTGGGGTTTGCATTGGCTTGATTTAGGTGCTGCAACTGCTGACTGGGGGTCAGTGTCCAGAGCTGCTGCTCACTAGATGGAGGACACAGTGATGTAGGATATAGCTAATGTTAGCTACATAAACTTGATGAACATAAAGCTGCAGTCATGAATCTTTAGCTCCAGTTAGCAGAAGGCTAAACTATAGCAACATTTCTCTCCATCTCTGAAACACACTGCCGATAATGACACATTTTATTTGGTTTATTGTCTGAATCTGTTTTGGACTTTCTTTTTGATAAGTGGGGTTGCTTTGCAGTGTAAGCAGTTTTTAGTGCTGAAATAGCAGCATTCTCCAACATTAAATCAGGCTCTCATCATCTAAAGGGACGTGCACACACATCTTCATCTGTAGAACAGCCAATAGGAATGCCCTCTCTCTCTAAAATGACCTGTGTTTAGCCAAAGTCTCCTGTCACGGGCTAGATTTTCTAAAGTCTGAATAAAGAGCCAAGAGAAAGTGCAGAAGTCTAGATTTCTCTCTTGAATTACAATTTGCTCAAGTTTATTATGGGATTTTTGCCCAGTGATGCCAAAATTAATCTGCCTGTTCCAGCTTTAATGTTACACAGATTTTTGCATCATATTCAGTGTCAGATTTATATCACATCTCTATCTCTGGCCAGCTGTGGCTCGATGTATCCTTGAGCAAGATGCTGACCCAGTGATGCCTCTATCAGTGTGTGAGTGTGTTAAAAAACTGAGTAGCAGTATGGTGGCCTTGGCCACCAGTGTGTGAATTGGGTGAATGTGACTTGTACTGTAATAAAGCGTTTTGAACAGTCAGATGACTAGAAAGGCACTATACAAATGCAGGTTCATTTACCATATGATAATTATTTATTATTACATTACATTACTTATTCATATCATCAGTCAAATGTTCATTTTTAACATAGACTTAATGACATGCTGCCACTTTACCTTGTACCTGTTTTGTCTCCATATGCTCTTGTATAGTTTCATTTTTTATTATTCTAGTCTTATTTTAGTTTTTACATATATAGCTTTTATTTATTTCTTGTACTTTCTCTGTTGATCTGTACTATTGCAGTCTTTGTGCTCCTGAAACAACCAAATGTCCCCTCTGAGGGTCAATAAAAGCTGATCGTATCTTAACACTTTACAGAGGAGAAGAGTCTTACAGAGTGTCCTGACTGTCTCGGTTAGTGGAAGGGGCACTAATGGTGCCTATGTGTCCATGCCTTCTCCAGAGCAGTGTGACGTGTGAACAGTAAATAGGGCCTCCATGGATTTCATGGAAGACATGTCCCTGACTCTGGTCCCAGTCATCTCTTGAGAATCTATTTAAGGATGACATTTTTTAGTCAGCACAGAAAACTCAGATCTAAATCTTAATCCTCTTTTTTCAACTTTGTCCCAGATAAAACATTACAGCTGCTGTTTTTTTATGAGAAAGTTCTTCTTTGTAGATCATAAAACCTGGTTTGAAAAACTAAGGCACTGTGAAGTAAAAGCATTTTTATAAATAAAAACTTTAAGAGCCACAAATGGTATTTCAGTTCAGACTCCAGGTATTCGCTGTCAGTTCTGCTGTCCAGAAGCCTTAAACTACTACGGGCTTTTGTCTGTACACATGGCTGATTATCTGTGCAGTGCAAATGTCAGTAGGGATGGGCTCTAAAGACAATTCTTACGCTGATAATTTATTTTAATTATTTTTTAAATTAATTAATTTATTTATTTTTATATACTCTATTAATCCCGCAAGTGGAAATTCAAGGTTTACACTCTGTTGTCAGATACACACAGGTTCGAATACACACACATGCACAAACGGGACCTATACATGCATTAAATGGAGAGATGTCAGAGTGAGGACATATGGAGTAATGGACATAATCAAAACACCAGACTCAACACTTTGATGTTCATCCTCATTTGAATTGTACATTTTGATATTAACTTCCAGTCAGAGGTTTGAACTTTTATATCCATTCTCCCTCAGAAGCCTGAGCTTTGATTTGGTCCTCCCAGCGGGTAGAAGGCCGACTGAGGCGGTTTCAGAGCATGAGTCACACCCTCCAGCTTTCAGGGAGAACACAACACCAGTATTAATCATTATGGAAGCCTTCATGTGCTTGTATTTTTCTGTCAGCACATGCTGACCTGAGCTATATTCATTATTTTGTGTGTCTTGCATTAAATTGATTAATGGACGTGAAAGAAAGAACCGATAGTGTGTTTTTTCTAATCAGCCCTGGAAGGTTTTTGAGTCAGTCAATCGCTCACCCCACTGAGGGAAGCAGGTAAAACAGATTTGTGTTCTATTTTAAACTATGCTCGATAGATGTGCATACTCTGACTGGAGTCTGCTGGGGTGGTTGTGTTCTTATTATGTGTGTCCTACATGTTCTGTGCTATGTTGGCTTTTATATTCAAACAGTGGTATATGATGATGGTTTAAGTGTACTTTGGCAGACTGGCAGCTTTTAGGATGAAGTTTTTTGTCATCATAGAAATTCTCTGAAATCTTAAAGAGTAAGGTCTTGATCACATAGAAAGTGTTTTAGCAGCTGGAGGCACCTTTTTGCAATTGCTTTTAATGAGAATGAAGCGTTTTGCTTGCGTTTTTTACGTTGTGACACACCTTGCATTTCTGCGCTCTAGGTGCCTGGTGTTCTTGCCACAGCGCTCTAAACTCCTTGCGTTGAAAAGACTTAACTCAAAGCGGAACAGGGTCCCTTTTCATCTCTTTTTTCACCGTCTGTTTTTCCCATTACAGTTGGTGTGCAATGGAGGAGAAACCGGTGGTAGTGGTTGACTACTCAGAGTTATACGGCTAGATGATAGACAGCAGGTTGTCAAACTGCCCTAGAGTCATCCTAAAATATGTCTGGAAATGGCCATCATCAAGGTCAAGCTCCTGGACCAACTGGTGGTACTCCTCGTGACCCACCCTCTTTTTTAGGGTCTCCTGTACCCACACAGATCTCTGTTTCCCTATGCCCAACAGATTATTTGCTGATAGCCTCTTGCCCTCAACCAGAGCTACAGCAAGTATCCTCTGCCTAAACAGTTTAGGATCCAGATAATAATTACTGTCAAATGACTAAAATAGATAAATAAATGGTAGATTGATTACACGGGATAGTTAGAATAAGGAGGTGAGTCCGTGGTTGCCAGGCAACAATAAAAAGGCGCTGCAAGCATTTTTTCACCAGTGGCATTCATTAAAAAAGGAAAAAAAAAAGGCAGTGCAGCACGCCTCGTGTTTTGCAACCTGTAAAATGCTTTCTGTGTGATCAGGGCCTAAGAATAGAATAGAATCTAAAGCCCTTATTGTCCTTGCACAAAGAGTATACTACGAGATTAGGCATGTCACATCTGATCAGGTGTCAACTGGTCAATTAAACAAGCAAATTTAAAAAAAAAAATGTATCAGCCTGATGGCCATTGGGTAAAAACTATTTTGGGGTCTATTTGTTCTGTGACTGTAAGATCCTGTATCTTCTACCAGAGGGCAGGAGAGAACAGTTTGTGACCAGGGTGGGAACAGTCCTCAATAATTCTTCCAAGAGAAGGCAAAGGGCAGCTGATGATACTTTCTGCCATTTTATCACCCTCTGAGTTTGATGCTCACATTCAAAGATTATTCTAGTTTATTTCTATAGTTTGTGCCACTGTTCTCATCAAGTTGATTGTCTGATAGGAAAAAAAAAACCCGCGCAGGCAGACCATCGGACAGGTTTTAAAGGGCCAAGCATGTGAAATATCCATCTGGGACTGACCTCTAGGTTCAACATTGCGACTGTGGTGTACTTTGTTTTAACTCAAAATAAAGTGCTTACTTGCACAATATCTGGATAAACCAATTTATCCTCTGGGAACCATGATGTAACAACTCGTTCTTACTCTGAAATTGTCAAAATCCAGGGCTTTGGCAGTGACATCTGGCCTCAGACAATGACAAGAAAAGCCATTCTTTCATGTCGGCATGATACATGGCTGGTGAGCTTTTTTGTTTAACAGCCAGCAGCATCAAGAGCAGCAGGACAACAACAAAGGTCTTTACCTTTGCTGTAAAGTCCAAGTAGAGCGGATGGGAGAGGTGGTGGATGACAACCATGACTTTCACCCAGAAGATTGTAAAATGCATGTGTTGGCTGAATGTAACCACATGTGTTAGCTGTTGAAGGGAAAAATGTTGCAGTGTTGTACTAACGTAGTGTGTTTATTTTGAAAGAGAATGTATGCAAACTGTGCATTACCTGTGAAAACAGAAGTGTATTTTGATATCAGACAATGCATGTAACAGGCTAAATGGTGTCCCAGAATGTCAACAGCCAATGAAACCAGGGTACCTTGCACATCATATCTTGACTTGGAAAGTCCATGACCAAACATCGATATATGACAAGATCGAAATGAGAATGTGTTGGATGTAAACAGTTACAGTTCACATTCATTTACTCTCTTTTTAATATAATTTTGCTTAACCTTGCGGTTTGTTTAGAACCCGTCTGACCAATGTCTCTTTCTCAACCACTAACTTGGTGACTACAGTGTTACTACAGCAAATAACTTTTTAAATGCATGTCCATATTTGTAGTGCTGAAGCTTTAAACATTACTAGCACAATTTTTGCACCAATTTTGAATAATCATCCAGAAAGAAATCTACTGCGGATCTTATTTTCACCCAGAGAAGAAGTAATCTCTCTTTGTCTCTTTTTCTCTCATTGCTATTGCTATCACAACAGTTTCAGTTTAACTGTAAAATATGAATCAAGGTCAAATGAGAAATTGCTGAAATGCATTCTGTAAAAAGTACATAATCACACACCCATGCAGAGGTGGGTGGCTGAGGGGAGGAACAAGGCTGAGCGAAAGCGCAGTGTGCTGTTTTTTGTTATTTTGTTTTGTTTTGTTTTGTTTTTTTCGGTTTGGTACTTCAGAACATTGGATCTGAATGTGGTTAAGGTGCTGACTTTCAGCTTTAAATTCGAGGGTACTCAGATTGTATAGATTTTTTTCTTACCGCAGTGAAAAAGCAAGGTATCACAGCGGTTTGGCAGGCACAGAGCATTGTGTGCATACATCATTCATGTTACTGTATAATTCTCAGGTTTATCAGTGTAGTGTACAAATTACACTGCAGACTAGATTCTCTACTCAGTGACAGAGTGACGGGACAGCTGACTTATATGAACAGTCTAGGCTGACTGTGCAACATAAGGTCTGTGTTATGTATACCTGGTGTATGAAATCCTCAGTCAGAAGCTTTTGGGTGTGCATGCCATACGTCTACATTGAAAACAATGGATTTGAGGACACCAAAAAACACGGCATGTGTACTGCCCTATTACAACTTCAGTAATATCTGCTGCCTTATGTTCAAACAAAATTCTGAATCTGTGTTCATCTTTGCCCATCTGTGGTACAGCAGCCTTTATCTTCTATAAGCTATTACTTGTAACATGTAACCAATCAGATATTGCTGTGGATGGGACTTTGAGCGAGGCTACAGAGTGGTGACTGCAGACAGAGGGGCTGCATCAAGCCAAAGTATTTTTTTAATGACTTTATTATGTCAGCTCTAGAATAAAGTGTGGTGATGATGGTATGACCTCATCATCACCATAGCATCATCATGTGACCATGGTATTGCAATAATGCAGTTATCGTGACAGCCCTAGTCCACATCTGATGAACAGTGTAGAAACTGGAGCCCTTTTTTGTACCCTCTCAAACCTGATTTTTGCCACTTGGGGCTGTGGAAACAAGTTTTGAAAACAAATTTACATATAATCACCTTTTGAGTTGTTATGGTGAGCTTGTTAGCAAACAGTTGCTTAAATACACACATAGCAGTTACAAAGCAGCATAATGATTCATTTAGAGTTGTGTTTGTTTCCACCTGATGAATGTAAGTCTTTGCTGTGTTTTTGGTCTCCACCAACTACTGAGGCAAATATCTGTTTCCTTAGCTGCTAAATGCTCCACTATGTTCACCAGCTGGTCTCTAACTGTGTCTGTCTGCAGTTTAGTGCTGAGCACGTAGTATGCAGTGGCTTTTTCTCTGACAATGACGCTAGAAGAGCAGTGAGAGAGAATCAGAACAGTAAAGTTGTGGGCGAGACAGCTAAACAATGAGTCTACTTACTATAAAGCTCAGAAAAGTCATGGGCAGCTGCAGATTTAGGTGGTAATTCTCTGTCAGTTTTATCATCTTAGGTGTCTTCTTTCTGGAGTAATGTTTTCATAGTTCTAGGACGCCCCTTTTTATTGTGACTGTACCACAAGAACTACAAACGATTGTATGGCACCTTTTTGAGAGACTTTTGAGCTTGTATTTCAAAGTAGGTACTCAACAAGCACACAAGGAACATTGAGTGTATGGAAGTGTATGGTGATTGGTCCAACAGGAGCCAATGCAGCACTGACAACACTGTAAAAAGAAATTTTAATGTTAAGTCTACACAGATGCCTTGGATTGTCAAAATGACATAATTTGACTAAATTTTATAGAGCCGATTTTGCCTAATTAGTTTAAGACCAAGAAACAACACCGTTATCATGCACTTTATATATTGTGGCATGTTGGTGCTAAATAGATGTCCCAGCATCTCGTGAGACAATGTATTTAAGGCCATACACCAAAAAAAACTGTTTAAATGTGTTCTAAATCACTCATGTTATCCATTACACAGTGATTAATGTTAATGTATTTCACAGTGGTTTTAATGGGTTACAGTTAATGTTGTGATAAAAGACATTTTGCACCGCAAGTTAAGTCATATACACAGTTAGTGACCTCCCACCTCTGTGGATATTAGAGTGTCTAGTGTCATAGGTAGTTGTGCTAGGTAAAATAAAGAGCACCTCTTGATTCAGAATTCATCTCATTAACTTATTTCAGCAATCAAGAAACCTAAACTTGCCACAGTATATTTCAATAGTTCAATGAAATTAAAAAAAAAAAAAAAAAGATGTGTACTCAAATGTTTTTATGTTCATAAATGCTCAAACAACAAAAACAGTTATATTAAACTAAATAAAATTCCAGTCAGACAAGGGTCATGCGAAACATTTATTTTGTGTCTGGTGTAGCCAGCCCTTAAAGGTATGTAGTCTTTAGGGAGCTCTCCACTTCCTCTCAGGAAGTCCCCAGAAGTGTTTGGTCCAAAAACGCTTATTGTCATCTGATTCTTTGTTTTTATAAGAATACTGACTGTAGCAACTTTAAAGGAAAATATGCTACATGTCCTGCACTCTTCAGTCAAAATGGATGTGAACACAAGCGGTCTGCATTTCAGCATCACAAGACAATGAAAACATCACTGTCTTAATACTTTTTAACAATGCTGCAGATTCAAGGAAAATAAAAGTGGATACTTCATCACAAAATAACAACGCCATTGTCATGAGTAGGCATAAAGTCAGTTTCCATGGCCTGTAGCATCTAATGCTGTTGCTTATTCATACGGTTTGATTAGCAGCTTGAGACAAAGTGTCAGAGGCAGGGATTATTTTCTCATCAGGGTCAAGCTTCACTCCTCTCAGCAGCTTGAGCATTTGTACCTGCTCGCACAGAGTTTGTGTCTGTGAGGCTTTCAAGGCTGCGTGCTGCAATTCTAACAAAAGTCATTTTCAAAGGCACTTTTACTCAGATGGCAATGGGAGAAGAGGAAGCAGGAACCCTTCCCTTTTGTTGTTGGGAGATGGGGGTGGTTGGCCTCGAGCTGGAGCTTCACAATGGATGTTTGTCTGAACTCATAAAGCAAAAGATGTTTCATCCTTTGTGTGTGTGTAAACATGGGCATAAATGGGGACGTATGCCTTCAATACAAGACTCTCTCAGCCTGGGCACGGACAGGAATGATGAATCCTACAGACATGACAGCTCACTATAATGGATTCTTAACTAAACCTTCTGAGAAATAAAGAACATTTCAAATTCTAATAATGAATTTACTGCTGACTAAACTTGTATACAACTTGTAAAAAAAAAATGCTTTCTTACAAAGCAAAATTACCTTGTAATTTCAAGTTAAAAATCACCAACTTAAAAGTTAAGGTATTTTGACAATTTGTGGTCTCAGACAGTTATGTTTTGGAAAATTTCTAAAGCTCTAATTATGAAATAATTACTTAACATGTTTTATCGTGTCTGTACACAAACAGAGATGTAAAGAAAGTTTCTTTAAAGGACCACTTTGTGTGATCTGGGGTTCAATTTTGAACTCATTAAAATCATTATCATTCTTCTTATTATTACTATTATTATTATTATTATTATTATTACTAATTACATGGTACCATTTCTTCTCACAACATTGTATTTAACCAGATTATAGTGAGGGATAGGGCGGCATGGTAGTGCAGAGGCATTGTCGCCTCACAGCAAGAGGATTCAAGGATCAAAGTTCTCCAGCTTCCTCCCACAGTCCAAAGACATGCAGGTTAGGTTGATTGGTGACTAAATTACGGGTGTAAATGTAAGCATCACAGCCCTGTGAAAGTCTTTTGACCGGTCCAGGGTTTACTTCGCATCTCACCCAACGTCAGCTGGTCTCTTTCCAAATAAACGCACTACGTCTGCACAACATTGCATAGTGTCTTTTTTTCCTTCAACAACAACATGGTTACATATAGCCAACACATGCATGTGGTTACATTTAGGAAAAAAAAAACTGGGTTTGGCTTTACAAACTTACAGAAAGCAAACAACGGCCTCCCGGATGAATGTCGGTGGTTATTGGACCTCTCCACCACTCCTTCCACCAACCCTATGTTGTGAATTATAATACTAGGCCTCATCAAAAGGCACCAAACTGTAGGAAATTCACACTTATAGGCTTTGTACGGTGACACC
>JAPZEB010077169.1:0-13937 GCA_029783705.1 Chaetodon striatus
CACTCACTATTATAAGCCATTTAAACATGTTAATGATGCATGCAGCATGCTTTGGTGCTGATGCACTCTATAAAAACCTGTATGTGTTAAACCATGAAACCAACCTCTTAAAGATCAAAGGCATTGCGTCCTATTAGTAACACATTGCAGATGAGGCTGAAATTTTGGCACGTCCCAACCTTCATGTATCTTCCTTTGGTGCCCAGGTTTTACACCATGTGGAGTAAATCAAGCTGCAGGCAGAGAGTCTGTTGGTCAGTTGGTGTCCAAATGTATCGCACATATTGATCGCTGATGTGTCACAGAAGGTCAATAGGTCCTGCTTCGATTTAGCATGATGATGAGTACATTTTTTGAAAAGCTGAAAGTTGTAAGCATGGTGGATGGAGGGACCCTGAGCAGTACGGTGCAGCCCTTACATTTACTGCACCTGTTCCTGTTCACCTTTTAACCTGTTTGAGGTCTCAGCTTTCCTGTGAGCTATAAATCCATATTTACATATCTACTTGAGCAGTTTTTACTATACATATGGCCTCAATAATCATCCTCTGACAATAGGATTTGGGCTATATTTTCACCTCACTGACGATTGTCTGCAACCAATATTTTAAAGTTCAGCCTGGATCTATTGGAGCAGCTGCAGCTAGTGATTGGTGCTTCACATGGGAGCCTGTGTGTGAAAAGGTGAACATATTTGATAAGACTAAAATGAATTACTTGACATTTTATGCATCTTAGGGGACAGCTTCTGAAATACCTGCAGCTGTTACAGGAAGTTGACTTTAGTCTGACTATTGAAGTTTGCACGGAAAAAAAACTATGCAAGCTCTCAAAATGAAGTTTCATTATCTTTACAATTGTTTCAAGGCAATATAAGGTTAGGGTTTGGTCTTAACTTCCACCTCTGTCTGACAGATAAAAACCAACACAGATGCAGACATACCTCAGGCTACCAGCAGATGTTGATCACAAGCCTTCAAATATGATTTGATGGTGCTGTTAGTTCATGTTAAACTAAAAATGATATAGATTTGCTGCATTTAAGACTCTTAAAGCAGTTTCCCTGAATAAATCACAGCAAAGTGGCTTCACGTTTGTACTCCAGACATATAGATGGTCAGAAAGTGTCTTGCCATGTCTCATCTCATCATCTACAGTAATAAATTAATTGAGATAACTGGCATGGATAGTTGTCTTTTGAAAAGTGAACCTGAAACCATTCACTCTTTAGTGGAGGTTGAATAAGGGCTTGGCATTGTGCCATGTGCTGTCTGTGCAAGATTATTGTTTTGTGGGAATATATGAGTCCATAACACTTTGATGGCATCACCAGTTGTCTTCTTAGACTTCAGAAAGCTCCTCCAGAGCCTCAGGCTGAGTAGAGCTGACTGTAATGAGTGAGCCGACATTCATGTTCACAGTTTTGATTGGTAATAATATATGATGTATCTAAGCCAAGTACAAGGTCAGCGGTCTCTGTATCAGTGTGAAAAATGTTGTTGTCTAATGGGAGTTTAGGAGTATCAGCTGTCATGCTGGCTAAACAAAGCCAGAGCCTTTTTGAACCTGCCTCTAAATCTTTTAATCTGCTAAAAGGAGAGCACTGTTTGCAGTGTGCCCAAAAGGGATTATAAGAGCATTTTGCATTCATATGCTGATGCCAGAAGTAACCATATTTGGGAGAGGCTGGCACTGTGGAGGAACAAGGCGTGGATCTGACTTAGAAGCCAATGACTCTATCAGCAGAAAGCCTGTTACTCAAAGCAGCCTGCCCTTAATTATGCTTAATTTTAAGCCCTGTTAAAATGTAAATGGGTGAGTACATAAAAATTCACCCCTGAACAGTTGTCCTAAAGGGAGACATTAGCTATGGAGACCAAAACTGTTTTTTTTGTTTGTTTCTGCTGTAAAGTTGGGCATTTCAACATGGGGGTCTATGGAGATTGACTTGCTGCCAGAGCTAGTCTCAAGTGGCCATTCAAAGAACTACAGATTTGGCACTTCCATGTTCCATGTGTCATTTCTCAGCTCTGGGGGTTGCCACCTGGGGGGAAGTGGAGGGTGGGCATAATCTACTGCAACAATGATGCCATCCAGCAGTAACTGGCATATAAGTACAGTGCAGAGCAGTGGCATTAGCTAGCCAGTGGGATATGCACACAGGGACTCACATGCACTAACATGCACACGTGGCCTGACCGCCTGTCACAAAGAACAGAGAAGCTTGGACTACAACACACTCAGAGAGGTAGTTTGACTGCTCAAGAGCCAATACTTGTCAGTTGTCTCAATATGCTGATACAATTATGAACAGCTCTGTGGTGGGTTAGAGAAGGTTATTACATTTCAGTTGTCTTCTTGTTGTCTGATGTTGGTGCCTCCCTTACTGCTGCCTACTGCTGAACTTTATGAGGAGTGATAGGTGGTACATTTGAAATGCAAAGTGTGTAGGTGGTGCATCTTCCTTTGATAGCAGACTGTGTCCGCTTCAGAGAGTCTGAGATCAGAGAATCAAGGATTTGAAAGAGGAAAGGGTCAATGCTCTGCTGAGTCTGTTTGTCATCATGGAAGGAGGTGAGGTTGGCGTGGTGTTCATTGTCAATCTGAAGATCCTCCAACTCAATTTATCAATCAATTTATCAAATGAAATGATATAAAATACAATTTCAATAAAATGTAATCCTATTAATTTAATTAATTAGTGCATTAAAAAAGGATTGCAATAGTGTATACAGCATTATAAGGTTTGGCAGTTATCACTTTCATACAGGTATATTGTAGGAGGCACAATTATTTAGGTTATGGAAAAAGAAAAGCCCTAAACTTGGTTAAAGTAAAGACAAAAGCAAAAGCCCAGTGTGCAGGATTTAGAGGCATCTATTGGCAGAACTGGTATATAATACTCATAACTATGTTTTTCATTAGCTTATAATCACCTGAAACTAATATTCATTGTGTTTAGGTTACTTTAGAATGAGCTGTTTATATCTACATACAGAGCAGGTCCTCTTCCATGGAGTCTGCCATGTTGTTTCTATCGTAGCCCAGAATGGACAAATTGAACACTGGCTCTATAAGATAAGATAAGATAAGATGAGATAAGATGATCCTTTATTGGTCCCACAGTGGGTAAATTTCCAAGGCTATAAGGACATTTGCATTTTGGCAGCGGCCTCCATAGTTGACCATAGTTTACTGCTAGATGCCACTAGATCCTACACACTAGACCTTTAAGCCATGAAACGGTTTGGGGAAAACCCGCTTTTTTCTTGTATCAGTATTTATTAAAAAGATTTGATGTTATCCAAAACAGTCTAGACCCTGAGCCGTTAGGTATTTAATTCCTTTGAGGATTTCTAACAGTGGCCAACAGGCAGCAGGGGGGGGCCACCATCTGAGATGTTATGAATGCCACTGAGTAGCTTTGAAATTTTGATAAAGAAAACCCATTGTAAATTTACACAATTCTTTTTTCTGTTTCCATCACTAACACCCTCAGGTGGGTTTGACTTGCCAAGGCCATTATTTTCCTTAATCACACATTCAGCATTGTTGTTCCTGTAATCGCTTTTATTTCAGATCATCTTTATAATCTACAAACATGAAACCTCAAATTTTGCACGCGATTTACCACAGGTTGAAAACTTAATCCCCTTTGAGGTAAATTTCGATCCCTGACATGAAAAAGACAACAACATCAGAAACTCATCTGCATCTGAAGACGCCAGCTGATAACTTTTTGCAGCACCAAGCAGATTAGTAAATAGCTTTGGCTCCTGAAAGCTGGAGTGACTGTGAGAGTGGGGTGGGGGTGGGTGTGATATTGAGTCTATGTAATATCAGTTATCTTATAAAAAAGCTTTTGACTGGAGTGTCTGAGGTGTGGCCAGTTTTCAGCCTGCAGAGAGCAGTGCAGCAACTGTTTTCTGCTCCTACAAGCATGTGCAGAACACTGAAAAGACCTTAAAATTAAGTGCAGGGCCAATGGCACTCACTATTATAAGCCATTTAAACATGTTAATGATGCATGCAGCATGCTTTGGTGCTGATGCACTCTATAAAAACGTGTACACATTACAACATCAGACCAACAGCAAACATACCTTGTAGAGATCAAAGACATTGTGTCCTAATAGTAATGCACTGCAGATGAGGCTGAAATTTTGCCCGTCACAATCTTCTACATTGTCTTCCTTTGGTACCCAGGGGTTACACCATGTGGAGTATATCACGCTGCAGGCAGAAGGTCTGCCCTCTGCTGTCACCTGATGCGGAAATGTATCACAGATATTTATCGCCAATGTCTCACAGAGGGTTGATAGCTCCTGCTTCCAGTTACCATAATGATGAGTACATTTTTCTACTAAACTGTTTTAAAAAGTTGAAAATGTAGTCGTTTCCATGGTGGACGGAGGAGCAGTATGGTGCAGCCCTTATATTCACTGAACAGGTTCTTATTCACCTTTTAACAGCCTCTGTCTGAGCTGTAATTTTAGATTTACATATTTACATGAATTAAGCATTTTTTTAAGCATATGGCTTTGACAGTCGGATCAGGGCCCCATTTTCAAACGGATCTAGTGGAACAGCTGCAGCCAGTGATTGGTGGCTCACGTGGGAGTGTGTGTGTGAAAAGGTGAAAATATTTGGTAAGACAAATAAATTACCTGAGGTTCGATGCATCTTAGGGGACAGCTTCTAAAATACCTGCAGCTGTTACAGGAAATTGACTCCATGCAATTTAAGTTTTCATGATTCTTGATGTTGATGTCTTTTTTTCTGATGTGTGGTCATACTACCAATGATGTGGAGACCACCTGGGATTATCTTGACCATGAGAGGAGTAATAGATGGCACAACTAAGGTGCAAAGTTTGTGGTGTAGTACATCATCCTTTGGAAGCAGGCTGTCTCCTCTTCAGGAAGTCTGGAGGAAGAAAGGGTCAGTGCCCTGCTGAGTCTGTTTGTCATAATGAAAGGAGGTGAGGTTGATGTGGTGCTCAGAATCAGCCCCGAGATCCTCTAATACCATAAAGATTTATGTCCTCACGTTGTTCAAGAGGACCAGTGGTGTACCCCAAAGGCAACAGGTGGTGCTAAATTGTTTTGAGTTCCCTCGGGAGTTCAACCATTTTCACCAGTCCGGCTAGCTTGTTCATTGTTGCAATTTACAGACTGGAGGGCAGGGACTCTGTGATGGGCTTACTACATGCATGCTGTGAGAGCAGCAAAGCACACAAGCTGCATGTCTGAAATTAAATAAAAGCTGTTGTTTTTACAACTCTGGTATTATTTTTGTGGTTTTTGCTGTCAGTCCCTCCAGAAATAACAGCACTGTGCTCACCAAGCTATCTGCTGAGATCTGGGAACACAGCAGCATCGCTGCAACAAAGTGCACAGGGGCAACAGATACAGAACAAACGCAGCCAGCCAAATGGGTTGTTAACAAATTCTCATATCACGATGCAGATATAATAATATATCTTAACAAGCCCTAAGTTCTGTAATAAGTCACCCCATTCCAAAGCTAATACATCATTGTTATGACCAAGTGGTTAAATAAGGTCAATTTTGGAGGTTGCATTCTGTGGTGGTGATGCTGTACTGGACTGTATTATTCTGAAAGGTGTTTTTTATATTCTGTCCCCATCTTGTAACCAAATGTCGAAGAACAAAATATTAGAAACACTTCTCAGTATAATGCAGTCCAGTATAACACTTCCACAAACAGCAGCTTTAAAATCACCATAGAGTTGAATCTATTTCTCAGACACACAGCGCCACTGCTACATACACGTGCATCACACGCTTGGTGTAGGACATCAATCGCTATAGGTCACCATAGCGGCTAAGGATCATTAATCATAATTGTAATAATGAAGTATTGAAATTTAAGAGGAAGCAGAACTAAATGAGGCACCATGAGACCATTACTGGCAATATAATACATAATTGTGTGACATAATAAAACGAATAATGTTTCAGAGTCACTAGGTTAAAAAAAAAAAAGTATCCTTTTGTCTTTGCAGCGCTCTTGTGGTTGCTCTGTGGCTTGCTACAAAGTTATTTTACAACCTTGGCAAGCAAGCAAGGCTGAACTGAAGTGATGTGTTATGTCTGTCTCTCTCTACTGCAAAGCAAATACACATAGGGCACCCAAGTGGCAGCAGCAGTGTGAAACATGAACATTACAAGCCTTGTAAAAAGCTATATCTCTGCCTCAGGGCTGAAGTGTAATGTCAGGCTAAGATTCCTATCTGTCTTGTCACTCAGCTCACTGTTTACGATATGTCTTTTTTTTAGGCACACTGTACCATA
This sequence comes from Chaetodon striatus, assembly GCA_029783705.1. Classification (NCBI taxonomy): domain Eukaryota; kingdom Metazoa; phylum Chordata; class Actinopteri; order Chaetodontiformes; family Chaetodontidae; genus Chaetodon; species Chaetodon striatus. The sequence goes on from JAPZEB010077169.1 coordinate 6,318, forward strand.
CGGTATGTCCAGTTACCAGGGTTCCCTGCGTGTGAGGCGCTCCACAGGGACCAAACAGGGGAGGAAGAGGGCGGCGGCCCAGCGCTGTGTGTGTGCACAGCAGAGTGACTCCAACTGCAGCAGCTTCTGCGTGAACAGGTAACAGCACCACAGGGGAAAAATGCAATGTTCAGTCGACATTTAATGAAGTGTGTTAAAAATAATACAAGAATATAGCAACAGATACAAACAGTGAGCATGTGCTCAGGCAACTTTTAATACCATAGCCACTGAAAACACACATGTTGACTTGTCATGTCATGCAGGTGTTCATCAGAATCAAATCAAACATTGCAAACGCTACTCTAAATCATATGTACTTACCTGCCGGTAACCATAGCAACAATGCTCATCCTTCATTACCGTTGAAAGATAGGTTATACAATACTAGGAAGCTAGGAACAAGTTATTATATTGTAAGAGCAAGGTATTATCTGGAGGAAACAAGGTATTATCTTGAGGAAACAAGGTATGATCTTGTGTGCAATTATCTTGTGGCCACAAGATAATTGAGCTGGATCTGTGCACAAGTTATTATCTTGTGGGTATAAGCTATTATTAACCTCCCACAAGATAATATACTTGTGCGCACTGAATAAGAAATACCACTTTTTTGGACTATTGGGGCTGATAGTTACTGGCCACTGTAATCATCGCTCCTGTTCATACTGGCTGTCAAGTATTCCCTGTGGCGCCCAACTCCAAAGTAAGAGATGGGGACTTTCACGCCTTAAACTAACCCTTACTACTAGTTGAACTTAATAGAAAAAAACATTCAAAGTTGTGTAACAATTTAAACATGGCCAAAGTGGCTAACTATGTATGCATAAATGCACTGTTTTAAGTTGTTCCACTTTAGGCAATGATAAAAAGTATTCGATGAAAAGCCTTTGGTTTATGTTGGTCTTTGAACTATGACTCGGTAAGCAGCACCTGATCACGTGTCCCTGTGTGTGTGTTTTTTTCCCAGCAGGCAGAGGAGGCCACCCCAAGCAGCGCCCAAAATAGACAAGAGGACAGCATCCCTGCACAGTGGGCCTGTCACAAAATGAACATATCAGCAACATGCTCATAACCTGAAAGATGGACATGCGTTGTCTTTACATACGGCATCCCCATATATGGTGCCTTGTCATCAGACTGATGGATGAATATCGGTGGAGCTGCTTGCAAAAAAACTGCAGGAATGCTTCCGAAGTGCGAGCCCACGGCGCTCTCTGTTTGTGTCTGTGCGGCAGGTGTGGACAGTGTTTTTTATTATCTGGTCACAACTGAGGACAGTTTACTTGGCCAGCTCATGATGACAGCGAAAGACTTTGGGAGAGCTCACACATGTCTGTGCCACATGATGAGGAGGAGCATGAGGACTGTTAAAATATCACTTCAAGTTATTTATCACACAGTCGTGTTTTTTCCACATGGACGTCATTTAACCACAGACAGTAACTCAACATTATTATTATTATTTTTTTTTTTATAAAATCACAATTTGTCACAGTCACTGAAATGTCCAAATCATTATTTTTTGGGAACACTTCATAATAACAACCATCAATAAATGGTAATTTGATTTCTCATTAAAGTTTAATCAATAGCTTTTTCACTGAACAATGACAAGATAATTAACAATCATTATTATATTAGTAATGCTATAATTAATTTCATTTCAACAGTTTACTGTTGCACATATAATATTTTACATACTATATGAAGTATTTGTTAATAGTTAATTATTTGGGTGGCCATTTTAAAGTGTTTATAGATGCACTAAACGGTTTTTATTAGCCATTTAACTTTATAGTAGCTTAATAATAGCCATCCAAACAATGTTTGTTGATCTTTATAAACAAATTATTAATCATAAAACATACTTAATACAGTATATAAACTGTTATAATGTGTACAACATTAACTCTGAAATTATAGCACTACAAATAAATAGTAAATATTATTAATGATCATTTTAAGTAAAATAAATAATGGTTGTTATTATAAAGTGTTACTTTTTTCAGATTATTTTCTTATGAGAGGAGCTAGCTTCAGCAGTAATTATTGAAAGCACGCAGTTCTCAACATTTCAGTGAGTTACTTAACTTTTCTGTGAGGTTTCTGGAGGTAGAGGAACTGGAAGCAAAAATAAGCAAAACTCATTTTGCAGTATGTTTTTTTACAAAGCTGTATCTAAGTCTTGTGTATATGAAATGTGTGTCACTATATGTAGGCTATAAATTATATTTTCGTACAATACCTATATGTACAATAAAGGTGTATTATAAGATGTTGTATATAGAATTGTATATGTGAATATATCAGCTGCTGTCTGTGGTAAAGAACACAGTCAAGTAAATGTTGCAGTGTGCCATACTGCAAATTGATGGTACACATTATTTATCATCTGTTTTTTCCTTGTATGAATTGTGCCTCCAACTAATTCCCCAATAAACCGACCATCTGCACAGTGTTAATAAGAACGATATTTAGAACTAGTGGTTTGTTTTCAGTTTGGCACCTTGACCTAATAAGGGTTTCCCCAGGAAAGCGCCACCCATTATTTGGTTTTTAGTCTGACAAAAGGAGGAGACAGATTCCTTGCTTAATGTTTGAAATATTTTGATCTGGTTTTATTTAAGCAAAAATGAAAATGACATTGTCTTCTTTTTAATATACCTGGAATAATGGTGAAGAATTTCAGGCCAGACTCTGATCAGTCCTAGAGTTAGTTTGACCAGAGACACACTTTACATCCATACTGAGTTAATATCAGGAGACTGCAGCCTGTACAGTACACCATGCTTGTTGCATTGCACAGTTCTTTCAGGCACATTTTTTCCATAATGTTATCTTGTATGTCAGTAATTGCAATACACAGATATGCAGAATAACACTAATGATCTATAGTTCATTTATATATATAAACTTCACTCTGTACATGTTGATGCCTGCCTGCCAAGTTAACATAACCACAGAATAGTAAGCAGTGGTGGATAAACAAAAACAAATGGCACTAAAGTAAAATTATTGTTACATAAAAATTATATAGACTCAAAAGTGCTCATAAAAATAGCTGCAGGAGTAAGGGTGAAAAGGGATCTTATAAAGCTGCTCAAGTGAGTAACTTCAGTGGGTGTAATTCACAGTATTTCAGTGAATTACATTTAAAGTGGTCCTCAACAGGTGATGAGATGTCTGCTGTTCAGGACTGAGGAGGCAGTGCCTAATGTGACTGCTGTTTATTGTCATTTGAAAGGCACACAGGATCATTTCTTAAATAGTGTGCATATAAACTAGAGAGGCCACATATATAAAGGGCTTGGAAACGTCAACCAGCAGCTTACTGTAGATCATTAGCTCAAGCCCATAAGCCAGACTTATACCACTACATTTAACAATGCAGTGTAGGTTTGGTGGTACCAGCCCAGTAACATGTCAAATAAGTTCATCATACTGACCCAAGTTGCCCTGTGTGTAACGATGTTTATAGTGGGCAATTCTGCAGTGCATGTTTTTTGGTTAACGGCACTGTTTACTACGAACGCAGGAAGTAGTATGTTCTTTATGTGCTTTTTTAATGTGCTTTATTTTATATTACTGTAACCACAGTATTTTACTCACCTAAACGTGGTCACCATGCTGTGGAGGATGAGGTGGTAAATTGGCATTGTGTCTTGCCACAATCCAACATTAAATGTTTGTTTTTTAAGTGTACCCGCAGTCTTGCCTTAAATTTAAAGAGACACGTCACCCCCAGATGTACACATTTTCCCTGTAGTGCTGTTTATCAATCTAGATTGTTTGGTTTGAGTTGCTGAGTGTTGGAGATATCTACTGTAGAGATGTTTGCCTTCTCTCCAGTGTAGTGGAACAAGATGACGCTTGTGGTGCTCAAAGTGCCAAAAAATATATATTTGAAAAATTCAGCAGCAATGTCTCTTCCCAGAAATCATGACCCTGTTACTAAAGATAATCCACACACCTTGTTGTGAGCAGTTTTATGTCGGAACTATTTTCTTTCTATCAAACTACACCTGCTAAGTTGATGGGTGTAGTTTTGTAGAAAGAAAATAGTTCGATAAAACTACTCACAACAAGGTCTGAAAATTACCTTTAGTTATAGGGTCATTGTTTCTGGACAGCGACATTGCTGCTGAGTTATTTATTTATCTATTTGGTGTTTTAGGCACCACAAGCTGAGCGTCATCTAGTTCCATTACATTCAAGATAAGGCGAACATCTCTACAGCAGATATCTCCAATAGCACTTACAGGTAAGACGGAAAATATGTTTTTTTGATTTGGTAGCAAACTGTTCTTTAACCAAGTGTTTGGTTGCCTAACCTTAATCATAATCATAACCACAATTTTAGCCATACAGTGGTTGGCATGTGCAGATGTTGAAGAAATAAATTATTTTAAACATTTTGGCATTCATTTATTCATTTTCCCTCACTGCTTATCCTGTTAGGGGTACCCCAGCTGACATTAGGTGAGAGGCAGGGTACACCCTGGACAGGTCGTCAGACTATCACAGGGCTGACACATAGAGACAGACAACCATTCACACTCACATTCACACCTATGGACAATTTAGAGACAGCAGTTAACCTAGCCTGCATGTCTTTGGCCTGAGGGAGGAAGCTGGAGCACCTGGAGATAACCCATGTGACACAGAGAGAACATGTAAACTCCACACAGAAGGGCTCCCCCACCCCAGGTTTAAACCAGGCGACAGTGCTAACTATTGTACCACTGTGCGGCCCAATATTTTGGCAATGGACATTAAAAAAACATTACATACTAACATCATCCATGACTTTGCTGAACTGGTCAACATCAGCGTTCTGTCTGGTGAGAGGTTTGCTGTTGTGTTCAGCATGGCAGAGGCAGTGCGATGTCATTTTCTGCTGGTTATCAACCTGGGACTGCTGCCAATACAACAGATCCAAGAATGTTCCACATAAATTCTCAAGTGCCCACTTTGCCCACAAGTGCTTTTAATGACAAAGCAGACATGTCTGAGTAACAATGATAAATAAAATCATTACGTGAATTTAAAAAAAAACAACAAAGATCTGTATTTTATTGGTGGTTTTGATATTCACTGAGGATGATCATAAACCAAACAATGTGGTAAGACACCTGGGAAAATGCTAGAGACAGTCCTGGATCAAATTTAATCAAGTTGAGGATCCTTGAGCTTTTTCATTATGTTTTGAACTTCTAATAAGACTTGGTATGAATGATGCTTTTGAAGGTATAATAAAAGTGGGATTGTTTGTTGCTATGGTACAAACACAGATGCAGTGCTCTTCAGGAAGATCGTGCTGGGAATTTAACCACAATTATTTTTCAGTACAGACCCAGTTGTGTTTCTAGTTATTGCTATATTAAAAACTATAAAGTGCCTAAAGCGGGTACTTAGTGCTCTGTCTGATTCTTAGGTATGTTATTTATTCTTTGATACGATTGCCCAGCTTTGATCATTGTTTAGGCTTATTTAGTATACACACAGTTATAAAATAATTGTTCTCATAAAGACAACCCTTGATGCATTTAATAAGTTTTGCTTATTCAATGAATTCTTTGCAAAAAAAAGCATTTATACTCACATTGGATAATATCTTACTGGGCCTCAGCTAATGCTGAACCAACCTTCATTTGCAGGTTTGCAGTTGCATAACGTATACAGTACGTAGTACAGGATGAGCCTCTTCCATCTTCTGTCAGTGCTGTTGTTTTTGGCTGGTCAAATAATTTCCGTCAAAGTAATGGGTGGTGACGGGAAGCAGCTGTTTTTGGATTTTAGCTGTCCAGACAAAATGCTTCACCTGGAAAAACTCACATTACTGTATGTTCTTAAACATAAAGTATAAACAGCCTAGAAACACATATTTTATAACCGACACGTTGGTGATGTTAGGCACACCAGGGAATGAAAATCATTATTTCTATCTGACTGTTCACATATATTTTTAAACCGGACTTTCTTTAGGAAATGAGCCACATGTGAACTGATCAACACAAAATGTTACATCTGGATTTTCTGTCACGGAGGACACGGAGGTCTTTGCTTTAATCTTGTCTCATCCTGGGCTGTTCCTCTGCTACTGCCGAGAGCTCGGGCAGTGTCTCCACTGCTTTTGTCTGCATGGTGGCATCTCTTAGAAATAGATAGAATAAAAATAAGGAAAAATGTGTAAGCTTTAAAAAGCCAAATGTTAGCAGAATAATTTAATTTCCCATATCTTAGTTTGCTATCAGGCAGTTGAGAATAATATTACTAAATGTTAAAAACAAAACAAAAAAAAACCAACAAAAAAAAACCATGATAACAAAATGACTTGTTTAAAGTCACTGTAAACGACATTCAGAACAATAATATAGCAGCAAACAACTATTTACTATGTAAACATATAGTGGAGCAATGCCGTTCTGAGCAGAAAATGAAGTCACGCTACCTCGTGTGTGTTGTAATCCGAGCTTCTCTGTGGGTTATTGTAGTAGACAGTCTGTGTGTGCATGTCGGTGAATGTGTGTCCTGTGATTGCTAATCGTTGCTGCTCTTCACTCATAAGGCGGTTACCACAATTAACATCATCATGGAAGCACAACGCCCACTGACTGTTTTCCCCCCAGAATAGCAATGTTACCTCTGTAAGCACTGTTGCTATTGTTAGGGCTGTTTATGCAGTTAGCCCTATTACACTGCTTGCCAGCTTAGCACACTATCCTGTCCCAGAATTATATCAACATATTCTCAACACATTCTCGCCTCGTCACATATCGAAGTTTGGTCAAGGACTTTCTACATCTAGGTACGACGTGTAAAATACCCTGAGTGCATCCGTTTTCACAAGATCTTTACATACAGTCTCTTTCAAAATTAATGTACTATGTCAGTTTAACACAAATTGACTTTTTTTTCCTTCAGCAACTTATGATAGTGATTAGGTTAAGGCAACAAAAACATGGTTAGGTTTAAAAGAACAGGGTTTGGCTTTATAATCTCATGGGACACAAACACCGCTCTCCTGGGTGAAAGTCAGTGTTTGTTGGACCAATCCACCACTGCCTTAACTTTTGTTCCTGTGCCGCCTCGTTTCCCCCTGATGCAGCCGAGCAGCGTTAAATTACCAGCCACGTACCATGCTGACATTAAAGGATAGCATATCTGACGGAGCGAGTCACTACCCAAGTGCCGGATTTCAACGACTTTGGAGTGAGACCGGGTTGCATCCATTGGTCTGTATGTTATCCTACAAAAAGGGACACACAACAGTTTGTATGATATCCTACATATTAGCAGCCCGTGAATGACATTACGGCCCTAACATTAAGTTACATGCTTCAGAATAATTCAAAGTTTACACAATTCTTAACACAGGTCTCTTGGGTAAAGTCCTGTGTATTGTGACTCATCCACTGCCCCAACCTGCCACCTAATGACACCACTCACTTCCTTCTTTTCTCCCGTCAGCGCATTGGTCACGTGATCACTGCCTTCCAAAATACGTGGGTTATGCAAACACATTCTCACTCTGACCTCATCACATATTGACATGCTTGGTCATGGACTTCCCATGTT
>JAPZEB010077848.1:0-13852 GCA_029783705.1 Chaetodon striatus
GCATTCACAGACACAGCAATTATCTTTTGCTGGACACACTGTCCCCACAAAAACAATATGCTAATGTTTGTAGCACAGGCCTGTGGCATTTTACATTGTAGAAATTAGCCAAGCAGCTAGCAGATTTGAAGGACAACAGCAACACTTGACAACAAATAATAGGAGGTCTGTGTTGCTGCCACATGTTACAGCGCTGAGACTGTGCATGTCAGGCCACAGTGTAAGGTGTTTGTTTTGGAATGAGGCATACTCAGACTTTAAGACTGCTTCAGAGGTAGGGAGATGCCTTTTTTTCCCATTTCTCTTGTTTATAATGTCAGTAAATGCTGACAGCTGAAATTGCAAAGTGTTGCAGAAAATACAGAAACCTGAAGTGCAGGTACATTGTGCTGATCTAGTGAAAAATGTAAAACTTGAATTGTAACTCTGGCAGTGTGAGAAGTTGGACTTACTTAAAGAAGACAGGAGCTGAAAAACATTGCTCAAAAAGCTGAAAGCTAAACTGTGTATGAATTTTTGCTGATATACTTGTGATTATCAGGGAGAATTATGAATTATTATTGAGCACAACTGAAATATGTAGTTATTTAACCAACATACATTCAGCACTCATTCATCTCTCTCTCGTCCTCCTGACCTAACTGGGAGGGAGGTGTGTGTGAAGCCAAATGTCTGCTCATCAGCAGACTGCGATATAGCTCCATATTGTGCTAAACACCTTTTAGTTAAATGCGAACGATTGTATTGAAATCCCTCTTGTAACTGTGCACTGCTCAAATATTCCGTTTCACTGGGAAAAATGTGGCGGTACAGAAGCTAATGACACTCTAACTCCAGTTTCAAAGTATATGTTGCTGTTATTATTCGTAGGAATAATTGCATTAGTTGTGCTACTTGCAGTATGCGTATGCATTACATCATATATTTAGATTGTGGCTGGGAGAGGCTGCAGCATTAAGGTGGACTTATACTTGTGCCTCAGCTCTATGCAGAGCCTACACCATAGCCTACACATGTGGCCTACACCGTTGTGAGCATTTACACTTGTGCGATGGTGTGTCTGTGTCACTCTGCAGTTACACCTCCAAAACTCAGGTCGGCTGTGGGGTTTCTGTGAAGTGCTGTAAAGTTTTGTCGATTCAAAACACACCCAAAGCACACATTAAAAATGGCTGAAATAGGCTTCATTATAACTCGCAGCATTCAGAGACAAAGCACTTGTCTTCTGCTGGACATATTTTCCCCACAAATACTACATGCTAATGTTTTTAGCACAAGCCTAAGGCATTTTACATTGTATAAATTAGCCTATTGACTAGCAGAGGTTGTCTGTTCTCATATGAAGCCAGGATAAATCACTCACACTATTTTGTGGAGGCTTTATTGTCTTAACATTTTATTGTTTCCTACTTGTGAAATAAAAGTAAGTAAAAGCTTCGTTTTCATTGAGGGAACTGTTTTCAACTTATAAAAACAGACAGGACGTCTGTGTCTCAGCAATGTGTCATTACATTTCTGGGGAGATGCACGTCAGGCCTCGCAAGGGCTCTGTGTTGACACCGCCCCCCCAAGCTATGATGTCACCCATTCTAGCTCTGACAAATTTTGAGATGGACCTCAGAATTCTGACATCATAAAGCAAAGGCAGAAATATGTAAGGGATAATGCCCTTCGAGGTGTCCATTATCAGAAATGAATGGACGACGCGGAGGCGTGAACCCTTCTGCGAAGTCCATTCATTTCTGATAATGGACACCTTGTCGGGCATTATCCACGCTTATACCATGGTCACTTACGAAAGAAATAAATATTAAATCAATTATTAATATGTTAATGTTGTTTTTTGCCGTTATAATCGTAAGTTTTTCACAAGAAGTGGCTGAGTGGACGATTTAATATCTGTGACGCGTTGCCAAGGTAACCGGCTCTGGCCACAGAACCTGCAGCTCGGTCGACTGCAGCTGTTATATTAGGCCTAATCAGTGGAGGGAAGTGAGATGATTGCTTAACGTTATGTTACGTGATACAAAGTATCATTTCAGAGGGCAAGTGCACCTCTTACCGCTTAATGTTTTAACTGCCCATTTCGTGGTTTTCTTTGTGTTTACCTCGTCCTTGTCATCCTCTAAATAGTTCAATTCCTCCGGTGTCACCTCCTTGTGTCGCATCTCTTTCTTCTTATATTCTCTTCTCTCTTTCTCTTCTGCTGCATCCCAGTCTTCAAAATGATCAAATTCACCAAACAGGTTAAAGGAAACTATAAAATCACTCATGTTTTGTCTACTGTCTTACCGGTGTGATAAATAAACTGTGAAATAACGTATGTTAACGTATGTTCTGAGTTTCTGTTGCCACGATTACCAACTAGCGTTTGAACCAGTGCAATAATTTAGAACAATCAGGCTATTTGACCGGAACTTTTTCTGTCCTACAACACTTTTTAACGGACACCCTGTAGCCAATCAGAATCGAGTATTCACCCAGACCATGGTATAAGTCCTAATATTACCTATTCCGTGTGTCACACAGACTGAAGGACATGTGACGACCTCAGTCACATTGACCCTGCAACACGTTATGGAGTGAAGGCATACTCAGACTTTAAGACTGCTTCAGAGGTAGGAAGATGATGTTTTTTTTTCCATTTCTCTTTATCATGCTGATAAATGTTGACAGCTGAACTTGCAAAGTGTTGCAGAAAATACAGAAACCTAGTGAAACTAGTGAAAAATGTAAAACTTGAATTGTAAATCTGGCAGTGTAAGAAGCTGGACTGCATTGCTAAAAGAAGACAGGAGCTGAAAGACAGTTCTAGAAAAGCTGAAAGCTAAACTGTGTTGGAATTTTTGCACTTAAATTGTTTTGATTATCAGGGAAAATTTTGAATTGTTATTGTGCATAACTCATATGCCTTGAAATAGGAATGAATTATACTTTTGTATGTAAGGTTTCTCTAAAATGAACTGAAAGATCTAATTGTTGGGAACCCACGTGAGCTAACAGTGTGTCTCAAATAGCGGAATAGACATTAGGTGTAATATTTTCATGTGTGATGCTAAACTGCGTACAACTTCCACTTCCGGCGGCGTCCAGTGAGCTCTCACTGGCCCTTGAAAATCCGGGAGAGAAGGTGTAAATCTCGTGCCAGGCCATACCCATATCTGCACCAGGTCTCCAAGATGAGCAGTCTCTGGAATGTTAGATCAAGGTAGTTAAGGGAAGTCGGCAAATGAGATCCGTAACTTCAGGATAAGGAATAGCTCTAAGGGCTGGGTTGGTCGGGCTGGGATGCAAAGCATCTCGGAGGTCTGGAGGTGCAGTGTGCAGCCTGTCTCTCGGGGTCCTTGTCTGCGGCGCCTTGCACGTTGTCGGGCGGGGTTTTCATGGGGCGGTGTCTGACACCGTGCGGAAGACGGGCCAGTGGAGGGGATCGGGTACAGCGGTCTGCAGTGGCGACTCTGGACACGCGCCGGGCCCTTCTCGTGGATCTCCCCAACTACGGCGCCTGTTCTGGTGGGTCGCTTCGGTTGGCGCCTAGCAGCTGACTTAGAACTGCTGCGGACCAGGGGAATCCGACTGTTTAATTCAAACAAAGCATCGTGAAGGCCCATGAGGGGTGTTGACACGATGTGATTTCTGCCCAGTGCTCATTTATTTATTGGCCGGATACACTGGTTAGTAGCGGTATGCAGCCATTCCCTTTCTGTGCAGGTGCTGGAGATAGGCCTGCACAACACAAAACGCCTCAGACATGTTTGGGGGCAGCATGTCATGCACTGGAACAGTCGGTTGGGCCTCGCCTCCACGTGGTGGTCCGCGGGCAACGCCTTCCAGGCGGCTGAGATGGCCTGTAATTTCCCCATTAAACAAGTAGGACGGTTTGGCCACGGGGCTAAGATAAGATTAATGGCATGGGCAATTACATCACAGGTTTCATACCTTGCTGCCTGGGATTTGGAGCGTCCCACCTTGTGTGGTCGGCTTCAATCCTGCCGATGTTTGAGTACCAGGGCGGAATGGATGCCGGCTAGCACATACAGTAGTTGATAAGTGTGCTACGATCCGGCTCGATCAAGTGTAGAATTGTGGAGTACCAGAGACAATACGACTTGGCTATCACTGCAACCTGCTGTTGTTCGCTTGCCGGTGTCCTCAGTCAGTCCCATCAGACAGGTCAGGGTGTAAGACCCGCTGTCGATTAGGTTTGCGGTGGTAGCATTAAGGTAGGTTAGGGTGAAAGACCCACTACCTCTTCCCAGTAGGTCGGGATGGTTGGTCAGACTGAGAGATTAGGTGCTGGTGCCATTCCGAGGGCACGGCAGGCAACAGGAGCCGGTTGGTCCTGGACCAACCGCCACAGTGCTCTCTGTCACTTTCCAAAGGGTCCGGGGCCTGTGGCAAAGGGCAGCTTCCAGTGTGTGCTGCGGAGGAGGGAAGTGCCGACTATGGAGTCATCCCCGTTATGGAGGGCGATTGCTTGCAGGGAGTAATTGCGTCTGCCTCCTCCGATATGATTCGAAAGATTGGTCGGAAGGCTGGGGCCGGTTTTCTGGCGCTCGGGGCCTGTCGGGCGCCTTGGCAGCGGTGCGGGCATGCGGTATGGGACGAGGCGACTTGCTCGTTGGGTCCTGTATCGCCTGTTTCGGAAGGATCGGGCCAAGTTGGCATCTCTTGTCCTTGCCTGGCAAACGGGGCAGTTCTGTCCCGTCCCCCTGGCTGAGGTCGCTGCGGCGTTTGAGGGCAGCTGGGGTGATGTCGGACCGTTCCGTGGCTTGGGGCAGTTTGACGGTCTAGGGCGTGTTGATGACTCGGTTTTCAGTCGACTGATTACTCCGGTAGAAGTCATGAACACTCTCCGAGCTACTAAGAACCGCTCCTCCCCGGGCCCTGATGGCATCAGTAAGGGCGTTCTACTTGAATGGGACCCATAGGGGGAGAAGCTGGCTCACATGTTCTCAACATGATTGATCTCTGGGACGCTGCCAGAGGCAGTCAAAAAGTGCTGGACTACACTTATACCTAAGACCACGGACCATGCCTGGCCGGGCAATATCAATCAGTGGTGCCCCATTACCATTGGTTCGTTGGTCTTGTGACTTTTCACGAGGATCCTGACTGGTAGGATGGTGGTGGCCTGTCCTACCCATCCTTGACTGAGAGGCTTCATAGCCTCACCTGGCCGCTCTGAGAATCTCGTGACCCTAGAGGGGATCATGAAACTGAGTATGACTGAAAAGATCTCCATGGGGTTGGTCTTTGTCAACTTTGCGGAAGCCTCTCAGCATCACCATCTCCTGAACGCTTTGGCACGGAAAGGGTTAGATCAACACATGTTGGATCTTGTCAGGAATTTGTATGAGAACTGTGAAACCAGAGTGCGATGCGCTGAAGGGTACAGGGATGACATTGCAATGAAAGTTGGAGTCAAGCAGGGTGACTCCCTGTCGCCAGTCCTGTTCAACCTTGCTCTCGATCCACTAATCGAGACACTTGAACGCGAGGGCCAGGGATTTGCTGCCCAAGGAAAATCCCTTACTGCTTTAGCTTTTGCGGATGATTTGGTCTTGTTGAGTGACTCATGGGATGGCATGGTCACCAACATAACAATCCTGGAGGCTTTCTGCGAGCTTACTGGGATGAGGGTTCAACCCAGGAAGTGCCACGGGTTCATGGCTGAGATGGAGGGAGGGGTGCGTACGATAGACGGTAGGCGTCCCTGGCGGCTGGGCGGCGCGCCCCTTCACCTGATCGGCCCGGGCAAGGTTGTTCGGTGTCTGGGCATTGGTTTCAACCCGTGGACAGGGATTGTCTCTGAGGATCACGGTTCCCGGTTGTTGCGGTTGATAGATGCCATTTCCCAGTCAACTTTGAGCCCGATCGAAATGGTGACACTGTTGGTAGACTTTGCCTTACCGAGGGTCATCTTCGCAGCCGATCACTGCATGCTTTCTGTGAAGGCCCTGACAGAAGTAGATGGACACATCACACAGGCGGTGAAGCGGTGGCTCCACCTGCCAACTTGCACAACAGACGGGTTGCTATACTCGCGGAAGTCCAGCGGTGGACTGGGCATCCCCAAGTTGGCAAGGGTTGTCCCATCTATACAGGCCCGGAGGATCTACAACCTGTATCACTCTTCGGACGATATAGTGAGGTGGATTGGGCATGGCTGAGAGCTGGTGGGTCGCTGGACGAGATGCTCTGTCTGGATCACCCTGCGGAGAGAGAAGAGCTGGCCTCGACTTCAGTGTCAGACCCACCTGTGGAGGTGGGTATGGAGATCCCCAGATTGTTGAAGCCTAAGAGGCGTCTAGTATCGTGTGACTGGCGCCAGGTCGAATTCGACAGATGGGCACAACTGAATTCTCAAGGGAAAGGTATTCATGAGTTCGAGGGCGGCGGCGAACAACACCTTCCTGAAGGTCATGGGCCTGCAGCTGTCTTGACGCCGGAGATTTGCGGAACTCAGTCGTAGGACCCTTTTGTACTCCCTGGACGTTCTATGGGACTTTATGAACGATGAGGGGAGGTACACACTACCTCTGACACGAAAGATGTCCCGTTATAAGTTGGCCGTGGGCAACGGGTCCTCCAAAAGCGAGTGGGTGGATTCCACCCAGTGTAGTAGTCTCGGGCTGGGCCATAGCCAGGAATGACTCAGCGAACCATAGTACACCTTGCGCGGTTGGGAGCAAAGGCTGGGCCATCCGTCACGGCGGTTACAGATGTCGGTCCACATCCGGTGTACTGAAACGGATGCATTGCCGTGCAGTGTGAAGACTGGGCCGTCCTTGGGCGGTTACAGATGTCGTTCCGTGCGCTGTGCTCTTGGAAAAAGGTGTAGGTGTCCGCGGCGTGGAGGCTGTGCCGGCAGCTTCGGCTGGTGGTTATGGGGGTCGCGTAGGGGGCAATGCGCTGATCAGCTTCTAAGAAGCTTGACGGGAGGTTTGGTAGCGCTGCAGGTTCTCGGTCCCTGCATGTTGCGGCCTGTGCTCTCTTTACGGCCTTAAGCACATCCACCTCTGGTTGGGAAAGCCCGTCCTCCTCGGGGGATGAGCCCTGCCCACCACAGAGGCAGCCACGCTAATCTCATGGGATCGGGCCCATGAGCGATCCACCGGATGTGTCCACCAAAAGACCTGTCTAGAGCTTGTGGGATGTGGTCGTGACGGTGACCCAGGCCATTACCGTAGGCAGGGGAGGGGAGGTGGGCCTTTGTCTGCAGCCTGTATGGGGGCATGACACCTGTTCATGCTGTCACAATAGTCGTGCAACCCCACCTGACCACATCTTGGCATCTCGGATGGCTAGCAAAGAAGCCCACATCCAAAGCGGACTGGCCGGATTTGGAGAAGAAGGGGTACAGTTTGGAGGTATCCTTCAGTAGAAAGATGACTGAAGATGACAATTTAAATTAGGTCCCCCGTCTGACTACCCTGGAGGCTCCTGAGATGAAGGATGAGTTCGTGGAGGGTGTAGGAAGGGTCCCACCGCTGTGGTGTAAGCTGGATAGTATTCATGGTTGCGAGCGTAGAGTTGACCAAGTTCCCCTAGTGTACATGGGGCCCACTGGCTACAGGTGTAGCCGGCCCGTGCACCCACCCACGGCGTGATTAACCGTGGTTTTTCCAACTCTGGATTTAGAGTCTCACTTGGACCAGGTGGGGGTTCTCCCCACCCCCAGACCCTACGTTTGGGGAATATACAATGGACCTGAAGCATAGGTCGGTCAGAACCAGAGCGTTGGCGCGCATATGTGTGTGTCAAGCATGTGGTAATGTTCTGGATGCCTCCTGGGGTTTAGGAGAACACGTACTGGGTACGGATGCTTGCATCCAGTTACCCCCTTTCGCCCTTAGAGCTCTGCTCTACAAGACCTGCTACCTTCGCAAGGTAGTATCCTCGCGGTGCCTGGGGTGTTCACCTGACAGGCAGACCGCAGGTGAGGACGAGCCACATGTGGTTTGAAGTAGGCACTGTGCCCTGATGGCTGTAACCAGTCTGGGGGCAGGCTTGGAAGCGACCGGCAAACAGCGGGGCACCTATGACTCTTTTAAAGTAGCCAAGTGCCTTGTCATCTAATTAGTGATGGGCATGAATGGATGAATGAGATTCCCACTGACCGTACCTACTATCTAGTGAAACCACAGCCAAGGGAATGGGCTTGGCAGAATCAGTGGGAAACGAAGACCCTGTTGAGCTTGACTCTAGTCTGGCACTGTGAAGAGACATGACAGGTGTAGAATAAGTGGGAGGCTTCGGCAGCTGGTGATATACCACTGCTCTTATTGTTTTTTCACTTACCAGGTGAGGCGGGGAGGCGAGCCCTCTCGCTTCTGGCGTCAAGCGCCCGGGCCTCACTATCTTTCTGACTTTTTGGGTTTTAAGCAAGAGGTGTCAGTAAAGTTACCACAGGGATAACTGTGTTCACAGCGATGTCACTTTTTGATCCTTTGATGTTGGCTCTTCCTGTCATTGCTCTTCCTGTTCAACACCAAGTGTTGGGTCGTTCACCCACTAATAGGGAATGTGAGCTGGGTTTAGACCTTCGTGAGACAGGTTAGTTTTACCCTACTGATGATGTGTTGTTGCAGTAGTAATCCTGCTCAGTATGAGAGGAACTGCAGGCTCAGACATTTTGTGTATGTGCTTGGCTGAGGGTGTAAAGCTACCATCTGTGGGATTATGACTGAACGCCTTTAAGTCAGAGTCCCGCTTAGACGTAATGATACCATAGCGCCGCGGATGTTCGGTTGGCGCCGGATAACCGGCCTCGGTCGGTGAGCAGAGCCATTTGTGACAGGGCTGGGGTGCGGCCTGGCGATGGTCACCCCCCCTCCTATCTCGCAGCGTATGTTTGTGGTGCTAAATCACTTGCAGATGACAACGGAGCAGAGCAAGAAGTGGTCCTGCACCATTAACCACATCTTATGAGCTATTTGTATTTTCAAAAGCTGCAGTTTTCCTATAATTTACCCTTTACTTTAGTTCTTTTTATTTTTTATTTTTGATGTCACAGTTCTGACTTCACACTCAGACCTGAATAGTTATTCTCATGAAGCTTTAATGAACATGTCCAGGTCATATTTTACAAAAACAAAACTTACTTATTAGTTTATGATATTTCCCATAAAGAGGGTGAAGTACACTGTAGTTTTAATAATTATTATACAAAATATCACACTGAATTCTCATTACTGAAATGTGTCCAGATCGTTTATTGTATCGTTCTTTTTTTAAATTCCCTAAAAAAAAATAAAAAAAAAAAAAAATCCATTTTGTATACATAAAAATGATGCTGTGTTATTTAAAAATGCCTATATTTATGAGCAAAAGGGATATTTATGGTGTATAACAATGTTTATTTTATTGAAAATTATTGTCCACACGAAAAGTTCCTCATCACTGCAACACAATTTCATCTGCCTATATAAAGTGTACTGTCCCTTTAAATTGACAAGCAGTCCCATTATGCATCACTTGAGATAGAAGGTTCAAAATAGACACATGGTTCGTTGCTCTTTGTTCTCTCACATTATGAACCTTACTCCTACTATACTGGTGATTATCATTACCGATATAGGGTGATAATCCAAAGTATTAAAAATGTATTGCATTATTTTTGTGTAATCGTAAAGATAATTTATGACTTCAAAGTGTGGCAAAGGTAGTGGTTGTGTAGAATGCTAGCATTTCATGCTATACACAAACTTAGCTAAAACCTCTCACTGTTATTCATGTTTCTCATTACCGCATTCTTTAAAGGCTCATTAGGGTAATGAGAAGTCATGTTGCGGTAATGAGACGCTCATAGCTAAGTGCTAATGCTAGCATAATGCTTTGAGCTTAAAATAACATTCATAAATGGACAGTCAGAGCTGCACAAAGCTTTACTGACACAGAGCTACAGTCATACAGAGCTACACTGACACAGAGCTACACTGACAGAGTCAAAGTCATCCCAGAGTCAATGCCTGCAATTTCCCCTGCACGTTATTTTTGTGTCTTGCCTGCAATTTGGGCAAGTACTCAAAAAGCAATTGCATGAGATGGCATTTCAATGAGTTTCAGTGAGTTTTAACTTTTTCATGTTCAATTGTCAAAATGTTAATGTCAGTTATGTCATGTCCTGATGACCTGTTTGTCGCTTTAAGTTAGATCCAGAATGAAAGGAAGAGTTGGAGAACATATAATTCTTGTAAAACATTTGTTTATTGTATCATAAACATACATAATTTTTGGTATTCAAGGGGCCTGTATGTATTTCATGGTTACATGTATAGATGATGTTGTTGGTATCAGCTCAGCTGTACACACAGTTTGGATGTTTTTATTTTATTTTATTTTTCCATGTATTTGTAGCTTCTTCAGATTCACACTGTTCTTATTGTTGTGGCTGTCAAGAAGTGAAAGAGAGACCAATCTCACTCTAACATTAGGAATTGATTTTTTGGAGCCTCAGTACAGCTTTCCTTTGAGGGCAAGTTAATTTTCTGGTTTTTATTTTGCAACTTTCCTTTGCCCTTCTGGGAAAGCGCTTTTAGTTATATTTGCTGTTCCTTTCTTTTTTTTCTGTTGTATTTCAAGTTACAAGATTTTATTTCAAAATATTAGTGATTACTTTGAAAGGCAGCCCCAGGAAACACTAAACACAATTTACAACATAAAGTACACAAGCACAAACAAAAAACACACACACAGACATGACAGACACTGGATGGACTGAAGTCTGTTATGGCAGGAAGCATGAATGGATACTGTATGTGACATACATAGCTTGTCTGCACTACTGACACATGTGTAAACTTGTCTAGTATTAGGATTCATGTTTGCTGGAATGGGATTTGGGGCAGTGAGAAAATGCAGATCTTGTGTTAGTTGATGCAAGCAGAATTAATAATAGACCAGTTGCCTTTGCTGTAAGGATGTCTAGGCCTGCATTATTCTGACTCTGTGGCCCTCAGAGACATAGCAGGGACCTATTGCTTGTTCGCTTCACATCATCACATCATCACAAAAAGTGTGCCAGACCTGAGGAAGACACAATATAGGTCGAAATGTTGTCACAGCACAGTGTTTATTTTCTGTTACATTTTATTTTGGAGCTCACTATTATTACATATATGACAAAGGCTACAAAGACAAACACGCCACAAGACAGGACAAACAGTCAACGAAAACAAAGAGCCACACAAAGGACAAACAGTCAACAAAGACAACAGACATGAGTAAATAAAAAGAAAGAGTTACACGAAGGACATGAAGCAAAGCAGCACCCCTGGTTACAGGATCCAGAGATGATGCATACGGCTCACAGACTCATGTACCCCTCTGATGATGCTGCTGCAGCTGTGGCCCCGCCCCCTGGGCCCTTCCCCCAGCAGGAGGCGGAGTCAGCCTCCATCAGCTCCACTAGAAAGAGAAGAAGAGATGAAGGGCACAATGACAAAAGGGAGGAGCATCCAGCTAAAGGGAGCCAAGTCCCGCCCCCTGTCCCACTGTAACGGCCCAATCAGATTCTGCCATTCCTAACTACTGACACTGTTAATAAAGTTTGTTTTCTAATAAAGTTCTTTACGTTTTTAACTTAGTTTGAAAATTTTATTCAATAAAGTTTAAATATAAAAATGAGAAGAATAGGAGAAGGAAAATCCTCACCTGTACATTTCACACCTAATCCTAACTCTCAAACTTCATGCCTAATCCTAACCCATAACCCCTACCCCATAATTACCTTTTTTTTTTTTTCCAATAGTGGATTGTGAGACCCACCAAAACAGGTCTTAGAATCCCAGACGCAGAGTCCATTTGGAGGTTTATTTGTTTTTTGGTTTGCTTGTTTTGTGTTAGCCAATTGCTAATTAAAGGACATGCAAAAATGATACGAACTAAGAAAGGAAATTCCACAATGGAATGACTATCAGGTCCCCATTGGACGTAAGTAGTAACTACTATGCACATTCCTGGCATGCACACGTATCGCATGCATAATGCATATACATGGGTGCATGTACGTGCTCGTGCACTGTGTGTGTATGTAGGTGTGTGTGTTTGTGTGTTTGTGTGTGGTAGGTGTGTGTGTGTGTGTGTGTGAACAGGAAAAAACCCAAATATGGTCAAAGAAGTTGTTTAAATGCTATGATTTTGAGTGGTTTTTCTTGTTATACAACTATATAACTCTGTCTGGGGATACATACTAGACATCAGTTGAGAACAGTGGCGGTTGTATACTCTGTGGCACAATTCCGGTAGAATTCCAATGGCTTCAGATAAATAGAGTGGATACTACAGTGCTAGTGATGAAGTTCAGGACATGCTGTGGGAACCTTATCCTGCTGATTATTTTAACAAAACAGAGTTTGAGAAGTTTAAAGAACCAGACACGATAAAGGATTCATTATGCCAAATCTGCTGGGTACCGGGTACGTCTTTTAATTCTGTGACTCCAAAATGCTGCATAAATGTAACTGATGCTTAGCTGCTTTTAGCTCTGAAAAAGAAAGAGGCTGCTCCTACACATTTAGCCCAGTTTTTGGACCAAAAAGCATGGGCACCATTGTATAGTGGGATGTAAAAGACTTCTTGGTTACTTTACATGTATACTTGTCTGACCGTGGGGCAGTCTATCTCTACACCACAGAGGCCGATGAACTGTTTTTACAAGGACTTACCCCACACATCTGTTTTTTGGCCAAAGACTGGGACCATTTCAGAAACAAAATTTGTAAGGAGTTCAGTAATTCGAAAGGTGTGTACACAGTGCGATAGGATGGCTGGGTATCTGGAGAGACCTATCGCATGGAAACAGACTTAGAGGTCTATGATCCCGAGGCCTTAAATATTTTTTCCTTAATGCAGTTTAATTAATACCCCCTTGTATAAAATTTGTTTTTCAAATTTTTCAAATTGAATAACTATCTTTGTTTATGATAACTGTATGGATTGAACATGATAGTCTACAATTAAAAAAAAAAAAAAAAAAAACAGTAAAGACTTAAGTAAAGCACAAGTATTGTCATTGAACTATACTGATGGGGAAAGTGCTTGTTCCACAGAAACCTATGACTAATACAGGACATTTTTTTTGTAATTAACTTTTTTTTTATTGATTTCAGACAGCATCATCCCATCAGCATGACATACATATTTTATACACGTTTTCCAGGTATACAAAACAAAGCCATATTCTATGCAGGGGAATGAAAACATAAACCGGCATAAACACACAGTTTAACTAAAAGTAGAGAAATCCAGAAATAATATGGACTACTTTTGTCATTCCAATCCTTATTTTCATACCCTTCTTGCAGAGTCCATTTTTTCCTGTTGGAGGGTAACAACGGAAATAAACATGTGAACCATGAAAATAAACAAAAAGTCAAAAACCAACAAAAAACAAACAAACAAAAAGAAACTTGTAGCATCAACCAAGGGGATCTACAAGGCCGAGTGCTCCTACTGAAGTCTGCTCTCGGTGGTGATGGAGTTTTTCCAGAAATTCTTAAGGTGCGTTCACACTGGACCTTTTATTTTTGTAGCTGGCGACGCGTTTACATATTAAGTCAACGCAAATGGGCGACAGCAATTATTCGCTCAGGCGAAAAATCGCTCGGGCTCTGAGCGACAGCAACAGAGCAAAAAATCGCTCGTCGCTCGAGTTGAGAAATCCCAAGTCTACGTTCTTTCTCTTGTTGTCAGTTGCTTGTCACTCAAAGCTGATTGGCTGCCGCAGGGCTCTGTCCTTCCGTATGTGTAACTATGACAACAACTGAAAGCATCCGCCGGTCCTGAAGAGCAAATAACTTCTGGATACGCTGACATGGTAGTGGACGTCGACAGATTAATTGTCCTT
>JAPZEB010077867.1:0-13849 GCA_029783705.1 Chaetodon striatus
ACACACACACACACACACACACACACACACACACACACACACACACACACACACCCAGCCGTACAAGCTCTTGTTGTTTCTGCTCCAGATGTGAAGAAGCGGCCTTTGTGTGCAGCAGACTGTTAGAGCCCGTTCGTGGTCTGGAGGAGTTTCAGAGCTTGACTCGACAGATTTACAGACGTTAACAACCTGGTTCGGGGGAGAAAAAAGAGTTTGGCAGAGAGTGAGAACAGTTACACAAGCAGCTCTTTTAGCTTCGTCATTGCTTCCTCATCACACCGATGGGAGAGTAATGCAAAAACCTGCTCAGTTTCTCCACTTCTCATCCATTTAGATTTTCCTCTCATGCTTTTTACTAATTTAGCTGAGTGAGTCAGGAGCCAATTAGTAAGTCGGTGAAGAGGGTTCAGCGACCTAAAATAGCCTGTTTGCAAAAGATATTTGGCCCACATTAGATTCCACTTCAACGTCAGTTTCCAAGATCAAAGTATAAACATGTGTTTGGGCCTATTTAGCAAAATGAAAGTCCTCCATGCGTTATTGAAATCAAAGCCATGCAACACTACAGGCTACAGCTAGCATGGCAGCAAACTAACCTAAGTTAACACTGCATAGTTATACCATCTAACTTGATTTTCTGGCAGCAAACTACACTTCAGAGCTTTTTACTTTACCAGAAAAGAAGTGTATTGATTGGTTTTCCCTTTGTCAGATTTTATCCACTTGCTGTGTGCTTTCATTCGGATGACTCAGGGCAGATATATAATAACTGAGGGTTTAACAATGGTTTAGATTTTAAAAAAGAGGTGTATGAATTTCATTCATTCATTTAACCTTTATCTTAACTCAGAAATATATTGAGGTAGAAACCTCATTTACAATTTAGCCGAGTAAAACAATGTAATGAAAACAGTTTAAATGTAGAGCACATTAATCAGGTAAAACAGGAACACCTAGAAGTAAAATCTGATATAGTTAAAGATCTGAATGGCCCTGTGGATAAAAATAAGGAAAGTTTTGAACTGTTCTGCATGGTGTGCAGGTGCACAGTATAAAAACCTGGATTTTCAAAGTTCAGTAAAATCAGCCACCACCTGGAGCGTAATCCAATCAATAGATTCAGTTAAGTAAGAGCCTGCATTAAAAGAAAGCATTAAACTGATTTAAGATAAAAGACTGATAAGAGCTTTATAAATAAGTAAAACCCAGTGTCTTTCACGTGTTACACAGAGAGAGGGCTGCCCAACCTTAGCAAACACATCACAATGATGGGTGCTAGAGCTACTGTATCTCCAGTGATGAATCAGAAGGCAGGGAGGGGCTTCAGAGTGACAGCTGAGTCGTGTATGTATAAAATATCACCATAATATAAGACTGATAAAAGGTTGCCTCAACAAGCATCTCTCTACACTGCAGTGTAGTGTAAACTGTGGCAGCCTCTTGGAAAGTCTGCTCCATTAAGACAGGTTGCTCTTGGTCAACATGTCAGATTTCACTCAAGCTGAACCCGAGGCCAAACCGTCACTGAGTCCAAAATGAATGTCTTTCTTTGTCCTATCTCACATAATGAGAAACTGATATATTTTTCTTTTTGCTCTTAAAGTACAGCGCCCTCTTTCTGTGGTGTGTTTTGAACAAGCAGCGACCTCCAGCTCTGAAATATAAAGCCAATGTGCCATAAACTGCAGTTCTTTAAACGGCCACTTGAGGCTGGCTCCAGGGGCCAGTCAATCCCCATAGATCCCCATTTTTAAAAATTCCAAATTTACAGCAGAAATAAACATGTTTACAGCCTGGTAAACATAGTAGTAGTGTCTCTAGTCCAAAAGTGGTCACTCCTGGCTCCAAACATTCAAGATGGCAATGGCTGAAATAGCAGCCTCAAGGCTTCAGAATGGGAGTCCACACACCAATGGGGATGTCATGGTAGTTACACCCATTGATTGTATACATTCTATAGTAACCACATGGTCTATGCTACTCGCTTGTGTAGTGTTGAGCTAGCCAAAAAAATAAATAAATTTTAAAAAAGCACATTTAGCCATTTATGCCTTGAGTTCCAGTTTTTTGTTTTGTTTTTTTCTGGCTACAAACCACATTTCAGAGCTTTGCAGTGCACTTTAGACTTCACCAGAGAAGAAGAGTATTTCTTGGGTTTTCACATTGTCAGGTTTAAAATTGCAGCTCATGGTGTGTGTTTGCTTTTGTTTGCATGGCTCAATGCAGATTTCTAATTCTCAAACAAGTTTAATGATGGTTAGACTCTGAGTTTGTATTAGTTGTCAGTCCCTATTCTGAGAAACCTGAATGCAAGCCTAACATTTGTCAGTGACCTTTCGTTTTGAAAAACAAGTTACAAAAGTAATTTAATCATGTTTTTATCAGCTGATGAGCATCTAAAACATCAGAGGTCTTGACCTGATCTCAAAAAGGTCATTCAAGCTTTCATTTCTTCTCAGTAAGATTATTTACGTGCACTGGACTCAGGGTAAAGCCAAAAGAACACCTCACACCCTCAGCTGATACAAAACATTGCTGCTCGCCATTTAAGAAACACTAGAAGACCACATCATATCAGCCTGCTGTAGCCTCACTGGTCAGCAGTAGGCTCTAGAACGGTCTTTACTTTGCTGTGGCTCAGAGGAAGAGCGGGTTGTCCACCAATTGGAAGATCAGCGGTTCGATCCCTGGCTTCTCCAGTCCACATGTCAAAGTATCCTTGGGCAAGATACTGAATCCCAGAATTGCTCCTATGTTGCTGAGTAGCAGGTGGTACCATGTACGGTAGCCTCGGCCACCAGTGTGTGAATGGATGATTGTGAAATGTAGGGTAAAAGCACTTTAAGTGGTGGGAGGACTAGAAAAGCACCATACAAGTGCAGTCCATTTACCATTCACTGATTAGTGCTGCACAGTGGTGCAGTGGTTACTGTAGCACCGTCACCTCACAGCAAGAACGTTCCAAACCCACCGGCGTCTGTGTGGAGTTTGCATGTTCTGGTGTCAGCGTGGGTTTTCTCCAGGTTCTCCAGCTTCCTCCCACAGTCCAAATACATGCAGGTTGGGTCGATTGGTGACTTTAATTTGCCCATACGGTAGGTGCGAATGTGAGCGTGAATGGTTGTCTGTCTCTCCCCTCTGCAACCCTTCACAGGAAAAGCACCTCATGGCTCATGAAACAGTGAGCTAAAAAGATTTCTTGTATGTCTGTTATCTCTGTTTGCTCATTCAAGATGAGGCAGGTTTACTGTTTGAATCTGAGCCAGTTGTATATGACTATATAATTGAGGTCACAGGCTGTCACTCTCAGTGGCTATGATGTCATTTTCTTTTAACTTACACTGTCTCCAGTCATGATTCACTGATGTGATTCATGAAGCAGCTTTAAAAAGTCACATTATAACCAGAGGAAGTCTGTCAGGTAGCGCCAAAGCCTCAGTCACCTCATAATTCACGCTAAAGTTGGCTACAGCACTCAGCCCTTTGCCCCAGACTTTTATTATGAAGCCCTGCTAACCCTCCTGTCTCTTTTCAGCACTATTAAGAAAATATATGCCTCTTTAAACACGTCTCTGCCACTGGTGCTACACGCCTAGGGAAATAAAATGAAACAGCAGACAGAACTTGAGCTGATTATCCTTCCCCAATATTCTCTTTCTCCTCCTCCCCTCCCCCCAAACTCCCTCCCTGGCCACCAAATTGCCTCCCTCTATTAAAACATGGACACCCAGTATCTTTAGTATGTCCATCTGATGCCAGTAAAAAGTCACCTGACCTCCCTCCCTGCATGTAAACAACATTTAGCAGATGCCGGATATCCAAACTAAACACAACCCGTCCTGCAGAGATGTGCACAGGTTGTCTGGTGGCAGGGGGTGTAGTGAAAAGCCTCAGTAATTCTGACTGGAACAAATCAGGTAGTCAGGTGACAAAAAGGGACAAAATCCACAAATGGAGGACGTTGGAGTGTTAAATGGGACAATAATACATCATGATATGAACAGCACTGTTTTCTGGAGATGCTGATTCTTAATTTGTTGTTTGTTGTTGTACTACATTGTGTTTTAGAGCAATGAGTGCAGTGATGTGATTGGCTGGGAGCATATTTATTAATCACCGCACCCTCTGATCTATATTCAACTCCAGCCAGCCCTCCTGCACTTTGTGCTACTGAACGTACACGAACCAAAACAGCAGGTGGAGATGCCAATGTAACGCCTGTGTACCCATGACCTATATAGCCCATATGTTTGTAGTTGCCTTTGTTACATATTCAAATGTCATATAATAAGCATCTAATCTTGGACCTGACTTGAATCTATGCAGTGAATAAAAATGTCCTGAACTGATCCAGCACATCAGTCAGGATGAAGTGTCACTGTGTCCTCCTGTGTATGTTTACATACATCAGATAGTACAATCTGAAGTCTATCAGAATAAGTGACCCTGTTAGAGGGTAGCTCACACTTAGCACTGGGACTGGTGTACATTTACAGGGTCAGTCAAACAGAGACTTGGCGTTCCTAAATATGGACTCCATGTTCTTCATTGATATGCTGCAAATGTGTGTTTGTTTTTATCTCTATCAGCTGGTAGAAGCCGACCGAGGGCAGGGAGCAAACAAGCATTCATTTCATAAAGCAACACTCAGTTGAGGAGACCCTTTGCTTTTTTTTGAGGACCATCATTGACATAATATATGACTTGTTCTGTTGTTTTTTTTGTCACAATGACCCTAAGACACACATACTCTAAATATTAAGCAAGATATAACACCAGCCTTGATGTTTAGAAAAAGGCCCTCAAAGTTTACAGATCTGTGACTGCAAATATTCTTGACATGAAGCCTATTAGCCTCCCAAACAGGGAGCGTATGCAGTACTATTTGAAACAATGAGAGTGAACCAAAACAGTAGAGGTGTGGACTGAACAGCAAAACAATGAGCTTCAATTCAGTATAAATCTCCATGAGGCTGAAGGGGCTGCAGATTCAGCTGATCACTCTCTGGAGGGTCATCACTGTGATGGAGTAAGCAGCTAAAATGTCTGCACTGTCAAAGTATTTTAAATTGGAAAATGACAACAGCAACAGTGTCAGGTAGCAACAGTTAATTTAACCATGAAATACAAAAGAATAATATTTAATCTTAAAATAATCACCAGTATTACTCGGAACATTGATACATTAAATGATAGATTTTTTAACCAGCAAAGTAGACATCATACAGTCAGACAAACAAAAACATTCTGGGAGTGTTTAACTACAAAATTACTCAGTTTTGTTCCTTTGTTTCTGAAGTTTCATTTACTGAGTTTGTTTATTTTATTTGACTTCCTCTTCATGCTGTCTCTCTGGTTCACTTTTCTCAGAATATGAGGACGTGCTGCTGTAAAGTCCATAAAGATGCACCACGACTTTTTAAACTTGCATCACTTCCTTTCACCAGATGTCACGTCGTCACTTCAGAGAAAAACACATTGCACATCCTTCTCCATTTTCTTTGAAGTTTTTGTAATTCTAGTATAGTAAAACGTATGAGCTCATTTCTCTGAATTTGGTTTGTTTTCTTGATATTTATTTCATTTGTTATTGACATCTATTTATAATAAAGTTTTACTGTCACGAAACTAACTTTAGTTACAGTTAAAGCATGTCAGTTCGCAGGTTGAATTCTTCTTAACTGGTTAAGAATGTAAAAATAATTGCATTTATACTACATTCCTTTCACTTTAAGTCTAATTAAACAAATCACTTGTGACACAATTAATGCCAAACTTTTACCCACTTCTTCACCCACTTTGCCCTTCACCTACTTTTCAGACAGCACGTTCAAGTTCAGACTGTATTCATTTGTGTCCTCCATTCCATGACTTGTTAACCTCTGACTGAGACATGCTGGCAACTAAAATAACCCTCTGTACCCACCGCATGCCCGCAGCATCACATGTATATGGTCTCTCATTACTGGAATGGGCTGTTACATCACATATACTATCCCTTAATGCATGCTGTGATGTCTTAGGATTATTTCCTAAGCTGAACTGTGTCAGGGGGAAGGGGCATGTTAGCTAACAAAAAATAATACGGCAATAAAAGTGGTCCTATCTATCAGGATTTCAATATTGCATCTTTAGTGTTAGGTGGGACTTCTGAGACCATTTGCCATTTCCTGAACAAAGAGGAAAATATGACAGCAATGCAACAAGGGAAACAAAAATCCAACTGCTAGACTTGTGCAGATCATCATTATTTTACCAGGCAACAAGCAAAGTAAAGTCTTAAACCTTAGCTTAGCCTTTCTTTGTTTACTTTGTTTACATCTAAATAATTCCACTAATGCACAGACTGTTTGTTTGCTTTGTGTTTACAACATCAATAAAAGCAGAGTGTTGAGTGTGTACGTGTTCCTTCTTCTCTTTCCCTTGATGCTGTGCAATAATGGTCTCACCGCCCATTAACTGCCACTTTGATGTTGCATCAGTCAGATAAACTTGTGCAATTTCTGCTTGATGACAGCAGACAGGTCGGGCGTGACACAGTCAGATCAGGTGAGCATTGGATGAAACCACAAAGCCTTGGCTGCAGTGTAGAGACTTTACACAGCTGACGGTCCCAATGTCTGTTAATACTAATTCTCTTCACTTATTATTTTGTGTATAAATGCGAACATTTAAGGTCCACAAGCTCTGAATGCGAGGACTCAGGTTTTCTCCATGTTACTCCTTTGAAACCTTCAGCAAAAGATCATCATCATCATCATCATCAGTAATCAGGACAGGAATTCTTTGAATTAACAGATTGTTTGCTCATCATTAAAGAGGCTTTTTGCTTTCAAGGATGTGAGAGTAGAAACACATTTTCACAGTGTGTGTTGCTCAGTCCAGTGTCTTCAGCATCAGTTAAAATAAATTTACTCAGCTGTCTCTTTGCTGAAGAACTGATTGCTGTTTGGATAAGACACATTGATTTGAAAAATCATTGTTCTCTACATCATGCAGAGTTTCAGGATTTTTATCTGTCCTTTGTCTCAGGCATCCTTGTGTCTTTTAAAGACATACTGTACTTCGAACTATTTAAGGAAGATGCTAAATGCACAATGCCTCCTTGAGAAGTACTTGAAATTCTGTTTCGTTTCTGAAGTTTGTTTCTGTATTAAGAAATAACAGAATTCAGCTAGAAGAACAAGCCTGTGGAGATGTCACTAACTCAATCTAGTGCTTTAACAAGTACAAATCTGTATCTAAATTTTATTATTTTCCTCCTAATTTTCTTTTTTGTCTTTTCTTCATGCATGAATTCTTCTCTCCTCGTAGTGTAAAACACTTAAGTGTGATCCCTGATGTTCATTTGAAATCATAATTGTCTATCTGTAGCAGATGCATCGAAGCATTCACATGTTGTATTCTCGTGTTTGATATCATGCTTTCACCTTATGTGCATATGGATTTAAGGTTGGAGGACACCATACCCAACTGATATTTTGGAAAAGGAAGGAAGTCTTTAGTAAAGAGTTAATGGTTATAACTGAAGGAGGGTTTCTCTTACTCCGTTCAGGCAGCTGGTGACTCCGAGGTGTGTGAACAGGAATCATATCCTGGGAACGTGTGTTGTGTAACAATGAATAGACTGAATTTCTCACATAACAGGCCGCGTCTTGCCCCACTTAACTGACAGTAATCATTTCATTAGTGGCCCAGAAACCTACACCTATACGAATCTTGTGTATTTTTGAAGTGGCCGCGCTGTGTTGGACAGACACTGTATGAAATATAGATACAATACATCTGTGAGGACAAATATTTTTAATATATTTAATATTTTTAACTGAAACACAGCCTCAAATTTATGATCCATGCTGTTTAGAATTGGACTTTTAAAAATGAATTAAAACAGACAAAAAAATGAAATTAAACTTGTAGCTAACTTACTCATATATTATAGACACACAAATATCAAGAAAAATTGAGAAAATAAAAAAAAATCTGCAAGTCTATAAAATCAGGCAGGCAAGCTGCTCCACATCTGAAATGCTCTTGGTGTGATATGAAACCATGCTGCTGGTGGAACTGTCCCTCCTGGCTCCCTTACAGCCAAAATGGCAGGAAGGATAACAAAAATGGGAATGTACTGATCACGTAACGTGATGTTCTTTAGTGGATCATAGCATATCGAATATGGAATTCATCTGCAGGTGCTCAAGTTCAAAATGAGACCAACATTTTTTTTATGGATGTCAGTTTTTGAACCACGATGAGGGCCAAAATGTGGCCTGTAAGAGATGATAAGGCTTTTTGTTTTTAGCTGAGCTGGTATCTGCAAATCTTGCACCCCTACGGACTAGTTAAGCGTAGTCAGCCATTGATGGTATTAAACAGTCAATAAAACAGGTTCTTCAACAAACCGGAATCACAGCAACCATGAGAGATCCTTAGGCATACAGTCATATGCGCATACAAAATATTCGACTGGTTGATCCGGTACTTTGTGACATTAGGGGCAAACAGCAGATGTAAACACAGTGACACAACCTAACGCATGAGCCCCTCCAGGTTTAGCTGTCTGAGATAATAACAGAGAGCTTTAAAATGTGAAGGAAGATAGGAGGAATTTATTTTTGTAGAGTGAATCAATAAATCAAGACTCCCCAGACTGGCAGCACCAGACCAGGCTCCACAATCTGCCGAAACTCAGTAGGCATGGTCACCCTGTCTAAACCTGTCTAAGACTGTGCTGCCTGTCTTTCAGAATAAAACCTCCTGGTCGTGTTTATATGTGATGCCATCAACGGGTGACCAAGGACTCATTTAAAGATTTTAGGACTAAGCCCTGGATCTCAAGCGACGCTGGAACCACCCTGGTCCTGGCAGTGACATGTACAATGATGCAGTGAGTATTTACTGAGAACTCATGAATCACTGGTTTCTATGTGGTTACAACATATCGACTGACTGAGGGTTTAATTTGGCACGTTGAACCAAACTTTTGGAAGATGATTCAGAGCGTGCACTGTGGAACTCCGCTTACAGACAACAATGGCATTTTTATTGGGTAGTATCAGCTCATTTCATGTTTAAACTGTTGTGATGATGCAGCGACCCAAACAGTGGCGGAGGTGACCGCACCTCAAAGGCAACTTTAAAGATGTTAATTTTAAGAGGTGTTTTAAAGTGTTCTTAACTGTCACTTAGCTGACACTGTCATCTACACGCATGCTCCCTCCATAGTGCGGGCGGTGCAGGAGCTTCAGACTGCATTTCAGTCATTAGTCACTCTGCTGAGTTTAAAGTTGATTTTGAATGCTCAGAAAGTTCAAGGTCTTTTCAAACGCTCGCTCACAGTTGCTTGGTGATTTCAGCATCTTCACTTCTGACGGTGAATCCATTGAAAGAGTGTCCTCATAAAAGTAATTAGTGTATAAATAGATGACAAGCTTTCATTTAATGTGCATATTGCTTCACTTAGAAAGCTTAAAGTGAAGACTGGCTTTTATTTTAGAAATAAGCCTCATTTTACTTTCAGTTCTAAGAGTAGAAGCAACTTTTCTGTCTGCGATTGATTGAATACGGTGACATATTGTATATGCACGCAACCTCCTCTATTTTACGTAGCCTTGATTCAGTGTATCATGCATCTCTATGTTTTATTACAAATGCAAAGTCACTTGCTCATCACTGTGTTCTTTATGATTTGGTGGGTTGGACGTCACTGACTACTCACAGACAACAGCACTGGTATATTTGTATCTATAAAGCATTACTGGCCAAACTTCCAGCTGACCTCTGCTCCCTTCTGTGTGTCAGCTCTGGTAGTTACCAGCTATGCTCCTCCAGGAGGCTGCTTTTTAATGAACCCTAGGTTTTAACAGATTTGGGGAAATCTGCATTCTCCTGCTCTGCACCATGGACATGGAAGAATCTTTAAAAAGATCTAAAATGAGAAACTTTGATATCCACTGATGAATGTAAGGACATCATAAAAAATGTGGTGACAGACATGTGCCTGTTTTTCTTGAGAGGCCACTAGGTTTGAATAGTTATTGTTTTAATGTGGATTTTTGTATTATATGTTTTATGTGTTGCATTTTAAATGTGTTTCGATCGGCTGCTACCTCGGCCAGGTCTCTTGTAAAGGAGATTTTCAATCTCAGTGGGACCTCCTGGTTTAATAGGGTTAGATAAATAACATAAATGAAGATGTTACAGTTGTTATTACTTTGGAAAACAATATTTTATTTTCATAAGTAAAAAATGTAAAGCATGGATCTGATTTGGTTTAAAGCACCATACCTTTTTATGAGGTCCAGTAAGTGTTCTCTCCTTTTTGTCTTTTCCTGAGCAGGTTGTGACATCACTGCGTCAATGGCTGAATGCATGCAAAGGTGAAATTTCAAAATAAATTACATTTGTTCATTCTTTTTTTTTCTCATTTTAATCAGCGCACAAAAACTTTTTTTTTTTCACAATACTACTATGTACTATAATTATCTGAATGACATGCACTAACCCAGCTTTATCAACTGATTTGCCTTTTAACATCAGCAGAGTCTTAACACCCTAAAAAATACCGTCAAACTGCAGAAACCATCACCAGCCATTTGTGTGTTTACACAAAGCACTCTTTGCTTCCTGTTCCAAATTAGTTTTTATCAGACTTCCTTAAATGTGGATGAATAAGTTAATACATTAACAATACAGCTGCTTTATTAAACTGTCCTCGCTGGACTTTTCTGCTCTTTCTTCAGCAGGAACAAACAAGAGGTACATTTGGATGTCTGAGATCTCGTAAAGTCATGCTGTTGGACTGGAGCCCAGATAATGTTCACAGCACAGATCTCTCACACTGGCTGCAGGTTGGAGGACTCCGTCTCAGCCAATCAGCTTCCTCCCTCAGTGTAAACACCGGCAGGGTAAGGGCACGGATTGTCCTAAAATGTTGTACTCTGACTTCTAAATATTGTAATATATAGGTCAAGTGGCTAAACCAGTATCCTAAATGTTAAGTTATTTATATGTTTATTTGCTTTTTCATTATTTATTTATTTTTTGTGCAGGTTTTTTTTTTTGAATAAACTAAATTCCTCTTGCACCAATGTTTGTTGAGACATGTTGTTTCACTTATTTTTTGACTTCCTCTTCTCTAACTTGCTTTTAGCCTTAAAAATAAACTAGAGGAGCATATGGAGAGTGTAGGGCTCTGTAGATAAGTTATGACATCATCAACATACAGAGATATTTTACGAGCTGTCCTGTTCCGTAAGCCTGTCCTCATTCCAAAGTCATTAAATGCCAATGCTTTGTCATGGCTATCAGTGTGTTATACCAGTGCCAAAAGCTCTGGCACATCTCTATGAGATGTACCAGGCTTTCAGCCAACTCTAATTTAAACCCATATGTGACAATATTTGGTGCTTAGAGCAACTGACACAGTTTAAAGAGTGAGGAGGGTGGAGTGGGCGTGAGGGAAGATAGATGGGTCAAACAAACAAAGGATGCTGCTGTTGATGTCCCATGTGAAGCCAAAGATCAGTGTTGTTTCAACATAACGTTGCTTAACTTACATCAATCTGTCACATGACTTATTTACATCATGTTATGTACTTAACTGAACCCAAAACATGATCTTTTTTTCAAAACCTAATAATGTTTTGTTGCCTAAACCTCATAATGACCTCATAACAACTTTAAAATGTAACCATGTACAATTGTTGTTGATGGAAAAAAAAGTTGATTTGTGGTGTTGTACTGACATCATGTTGATTTTGAAAGAGACTGTATGCAAAATGTACATTTCCTGTCTAAATGGAAGTGTATTCTGAAAACAGACAATGCATGTAACAGGCTGACACGGCGACCCCAAACATCAACAACCAACACACCCAGTGTACCTTGCACATTGTATGTTGACATGAAGAGTCCATGACCAAACACTGACATGTGACGGCGTCTGAGTGAGACTTTGTTAACTATAATATCTGTGATGCACAGCTGCCACCTGGGTGAAGTTCATGGTTAAAGGGTGTGTCTCACAGAAAGGCCAAAGGGTGCCTTTTGCATTGGTATCAAATGAAAAAGGCACAATGAAGTGTCAGTATTTGACAGCCTGTGAGCGTCAAATTTGGCAACCTGAATGCATTAGTTACCCGAGCATCTTCCCTTTTGACTTGTAATTGAATAAATGCAGTCAAAGTTCAATACCTACTTATGACTGTTTTGATCCTGCTGTATATCCTGAAAGTTTAGAGAATTTTCCAGTTATTTTCACACAAGCATTTGTGTCTGCCAGCTACCTCTGACGGATAAAGCTTTAATTGTTCTACTGTTTTCATTCATATGCATGTAATATTCTGCCACTATAGATGCCAAGGTAGCTAAAAAAATATTATGATAAACACTAGATTTGCAGGTTTGAACCGCAGGTTGACCTTCTGTTCTCTCTCTATCCTCCATTCACAGTAGTACATTCACAGTCAGCTGAGGACTTGGCTGCAGTTGTGCACTCTGGATGTCCTGAACACATCTGTGATTTATCTTTCTGTCCTAGTTCTTTCATGTAATGCCCCTCTCTGTCCAAACTTGTATCTTTTCTGTCACCTCTTTTTCCAAAATCCAGCCCACTTGTTTTTTAACCCAGTTTCATCCTCTCTCTTTCACCTATCTCTGAATTATTTTTCCACCTTGAACTCCCTTTCCAACCTTCTTTTACCTCTCCTACACTCTCTCCTCTTCTCTCAGCTCTTTGCCACCCACCCAACCTCTTCCACCCTTGTTTCTGTAGTAACTGTAATGTTATATACAGTACTAGCTCGCACGGTCTCACATGTTCTGTCCCAGCCTTCATCTATTTTGAGTCCACCTGTTTAAGCCGTCTGAACGTGTTGTACTGAATGCATTCCCTGTCAAGACGTAATAAATTCGAGTTCAACTAGGGAACTATGTGTCACATGATTAATATCATATACAAATTACATATTTGGTCCTGTAAATGAAGCAGTCATGAGCTGATGTCTGTATTTACATTGGGTAGACTCAGCGTTTGAGATGATGTGATATTTGAGTTTATTTGAAAAGCTTTAGGAGGCTTGCTCTTCTGCTCCCATATACATTGCTTTGTCTGAGTCATGTTTGTGAATCCTTATGACAGAGAGGGCCAAGTTTGAATGACCCATAATGCCAAAGGTCAACTACATCTTGCCAGAGACCTGAAAAATAAGCTTTGACAAATTTATAGGTGTTGAAAGGAAATACTAAGAATAATTAAAATGATTAAACTAATTTTCCTTGACTGACACTGATTGAAATAGTTTTGTTTCACCTGTCATTCAGTTTCCTTCACAGCTGTGTGCCTTGTCAGGCTTCCTGTTGCATTGTGTCCAGGGCCTGTGCGTCAGCACCGTGTTGTGTCATTTTCAACACTCCTTAATCAAGTCAACCTCATTCTGCACCTGCTGTGCTCAGTGAATAGCAAGCGCCACAAAGTGAATGCTCTCTATTCGTATTAAACGTTCACCTTACAATTACAGCTCTGTTTGTGATGTAAATAATCCTTCAAGCTGCAATACGTTTGAAATTTTGCAACTCCCGACATGACTGACAGCTGAGACAGAGAATTGTGTTGGAAATCATGTTGTGTAATGAAAATGATTAAATATGAAAGTATGTGAATGTCACGTCTAATAATAGTAACTGTATTGTTGCAGTTGTATGGTTTAACTGTGGTTTTCAAAGACCTCACAGTGCTTCACTGTGTGTGCGCAGCCATGTGAGGAGGCTCCAGGGTGTATGAAGATTAAGATACTGTAAGATGAAGACCTTGTAGATATTAGACTCCAGTGTTAAACAAATCTGTGTG
>JAPZEB010077902.1:0-13844 GCA_029783705.1 Chaetodon striatus
CAGGGTACACCCTGGACAGGTCGCCAGACTATCGCAGGGCTGACATGTAGAGACAGACAACCATTCACACTCACATTTACACCTACGGACAATTTAGAGTCACCAATTAATACATGCCCAATCTGCATGTCTTTGGACTGTGGGAGGAAGCTGGAGTACCCAGAGAGAACCCATGCTGACATGGGGAGAATATGCAAACTCCGCACAGATCGAACCAGGAACCCTCTTGCTGTGAGGCGACAATGCTACCCACCACACCACCATGCTGCCCAGGCCCTCATATATCACATGGAAATAAAAAACTGCTCTGAAAAGATGGTAAGAGTAACACTAGAAGCCAGCCTGTACTTTTTGTTAAGGATTAAAAACACAGAAACAGGTACCTACCACTGATTCTGCTGCTGACATTGGGTCCTCTGGTGTATCACTTTGTTCATCATAGGATGCAGGTGATGAACAATCTGCTGAAAGATGTGACTGAAAAACAAAACATACAGTAGAAAAAAGTAAAAATAAATCAATAACAGTCACCTGGTTGAACACTGACTATCATTTCTGAATAGCTGAAAATGTAGAAAGTAAAGAAGCAGTTAAGTATGCCTGGAAAACAATTTAATGAGGAGCTACCTTTGACTTTCCTGCAGAAAGCCGACCCCGCTGTGCATTGCTTGTCTTAGTTTGTTCACACTGAGTTGAATCATCCATTGATGAAAGACACCAAAAGTGAAGGCAAAAAACCCCATTAAATTGTATTTTTCATTCGTATGAATTAAATCAAACTGCAGCATCTAAAAACAACTTAACGTACCTGAACAGCTGTGTGTTGAGACTGCCCATCACTGCTGTCACTTGGAGGTAGTGATTCCAGCTTCATTGGAGAACAAAGTGAAGTCAACAGGGTGTAACTGTGTAAAATCATCTAAAATATTCTCTATTCTTAACAGGAATTTAAGCCGTTTGCAACTAAACCTAATACATACTTTAAAAATGTACTAGTTAGCAACTATCTAAAAGAATACTGACATTCTACACGTAAATAATTGCCTTGACACACTTACAATTTTATCCAACTCTGCCACTTGTTTAATTAGTTGTGCGCGCTGATGTAAAAGCAGCGAACGCTGACTCTCACTGCTGGCCTGAAAGCAGAATAAAATGAAAGAATTACAAGGTATATTCTAACAAAAGTGGCCTCCTATGAACTTCCATAGATTTGCAACTGTACTGGAAATGTCCACATCACTGCATGCAGCAAATGGGTGACATTCATTTGGTAGATGCCGCTGTTCAAAGTGACTTACAATGGGTACAATCAACTTCTGTTAGAACAAACAGGCTAGATGTCATCAAACATGTAAAAACATTTACACCATCTTAGTTTTACTCGTAAAGATATGTTAAAAAAAAACACCAAACAAAAAAAACTTTTCGTAATAATTTTGGTGTGCTGTTATTTACTCACCAGTGGATTTACGTTCCCCTCTTGCGATGGCTCTTTGTTGGGATGAGCAGCAGCTTCAGCGACAGACTTACTTACAGCACCTGAGGAAAACATAAGTAAGTTAGACAATGTGAGAGAAGGTTGGCGGCAACGTCTAAAGTACTGCAACACTTGTTTAAGGGTTCACCACTTGCGAGAGGAGTTAAAGGCATCGAGTGGTGAGGTTGCAGGACTGAAAATTAAAGGTGACTCCATCTTTTTTTGCTTTTGAGGTTTATATAATTGTGTGGATTTTCAGTGGTATTTGTTCTGTTTTTAAATCTGAAAATTCAAACCTTGGTAAAAGTTTGTATTTTTAGCATCAAAATGTTCCTTTTCCAAGCCCTTCACATGTGACCTGACGCAGGTTTCTACATTTGTTGTTGTATTTAAACCCACATACTAACGTCACGTTAGTTTGCTTTGGAAACTCACATAATAGACCAGCAATTCCAGTGTGTGGTGAGAAAAATTACTGCGTCTGTCAATAGAGTTGAAGGCTTATAAGAGGGCGATGTAACAGCTTCAGTTCGCATTCAGAAAGGGCTGTCTGGTGGCAAGGTTAAGTGGTGAAATAATCTAAATATAGCGTACACCTAAACTGGTCGTCTTAGGAGGCTGACATATGTTTTGCTGCTGCCCCCATCTACAGCCACCTGACTCCATTGACTGAATCTCAATATTAAATCAAACTCAACACATTTAACCACACTGAGGAAATTTTCATCCACTAATACAAAAAGAAATTATCAGCATATATTCACAGTAAAGCTTACCCCTGCAGTGTGATGAGGGCATCCACTGACACTGCTCCTGAGGAGTGGATGAGGCATGGCTGTGAGTGTATCCAGTAACACCAGCTAAATCCACATTCGCTCCTTCAAAAGTAGCTTGAGATGTACTTACACGCTGTCCACATGACGGCAGACTAATGGGCAGATCTTGAAGTCCGTTTGGTAAACCCTGACTGGTTAATGGAGGTTGAAACGATGCCTTGTAGAGGTTGCTGGGTGAGACAAGCGGTACATGTTGGGGCCTACAAGGCTGTGGAGTAGGGTTTGGTTGGGGGAGAGATGGTGGGGAGATGTTTTTTCCTTGGTTTGAACTTAGCAGCAATGATGAAGTGTGAGGGCTTTGCTGGGCAAAGGATACAATGTGAGAGGCAGCCTGGATAGCAGTATCAGCAAAAAGCGTGGTGGATGCCGGATTGCTGCTCATGTGAGAGGCTTTGTACAGAGCAGAGTGATGAGTGTTGTTTCTGGATGATAAGGCGCTGAGGTCGTTCAGACAGCTCTGACTGGAGTCTTGCATGTGGTCGTAGGAGGGTCTCTGGTCAGATGACGAGCCCAGGCTGAGATGCTGAGAGCCGGGCAGCGGGTTGAGAAGTGGTCCTTGAGTTGAAGCAGTGGACCAGCCATTCTGGCCTGCCCACGACTGACAAGGTAGGTGGTTTTTATTTGCTGTCAGGTTATCCATAATTCTCCATAACCATCAAAGTTTGTTGCTTGCAGTCTTTTGTTTCCTTTGAGACAGGTCCTAGCGGAGCAAAACAACATGCGCTCTTAATCATCAGAGTCACAACTATAAATTTGCTTTCACTGTCCTGACGTCATACCCAGTGTGTAATGTCATGTCTTCACATTGACTTCGCAACAGTTAAATTAATTTAATTCCTTCATTCAATTCAATCAGTTGCTACTGTACTATTTTGGGCTGCGATTAATCTGCTGATCATTTTTGTGATTATTCAGTCAACAGTTTGGTCTGTAAACTGTCAGAAAATGGTGAAAAATGGCCAAAATGATTTAGCAAAGCTAATAGTGGCATCGTCTAACATATATATATCTTCAGATTAATTTTAGGTCAATGATCTAAGTCACACATACAGAGGATGCACACTGCCTGAAAATGCAAAGATATTCCTTTCCAAAACATATTTTAATGAACATAAAAATACTCTGCTACCACAGCTTTTTAAATTCAATTACCCAGTCTTAAAATTACTTTAATATCTAAATACACAAATATTTTCCAGTCCAAAAGTTTAACTACTGGACATAACATGTCTCCTACTTTGCTGTAAAAGTAAGTGTACGTGTGATGGATGTTTTAAGTTTTCACGCCACATACTTGTGTAAGTTTCATACTGGACTACAATTAGTTTCCAAATTACGCGTGAGGTCTTTCATATCATGCTTGTATGCATGTACACATCTTCAAACCAGATTTAAATTAAACAGAGGAACCTTTGTCCTTCTGCAGATGAATATGACACCAGCCATCTAGTGTCAAACTCTGCACAGTGAAGGGCAAACATCCAAGAGAAGTAATAATAACAACTGACTCACAGGACATTTGTGCAATTATAAGACATTGGGAAATTTGCCCTACCTTTGACTTGTTTATCTTTTGATTCATAATGTTATCTCATCCATACCCAATTTTGGCATTGTGTGCGTGTTGTATATTTTTTGGATCTGCACCTTATTTCTACCTTACTGTTTTTGTACTTAGACTTTTATTAGTGCTCTTTCTTTTGCACTCGTCCCACTTTGTATTGCAAATGCTGCACACCTATCTACGAAACTAACCAAACAGTAAGTTTTCTTTTAACGGGTCAGTTTAACCAATTGGCAAAACACACATGGTTTCATTAAAGTCAATTAAGTCTTGTGGTACCAAGTTATGCAGACAGTTTATTTTATTTCCCATACTTTAAGATAACATTACGCATAATCTGAAAAAATCCCCTGCAAAATCGTTTACTGCAAACAATGTCCTGTTCGCTAGCTAATCTAACATTTGACAAATTTCGTAGCACGTTTACATGTTGTTGTAGACACTAAAGTAGTTTAGGTTAGGTTTAGGATAAGCAACATTTGTTTTTAAATAACGTTCACGTTAATTGGGCAAACCGACCACTGAAGCTACATCACCCAAAGTCAAACCTTCTCATTTACAGCATTATTTATGACTGGTAACCAACGTAGTTATACGCTAAAATAAACTTAACATGTATACTTACAGTGTTGGATAAGCAGCTAAAACTAAAACGTTGTAGTTATGTCGACCGAATGTAATGTGCCATTGCTTTGGTTCTTTAGCTAGCTACACCGACAAGCTAGCTGTTAGCATGATTGGTTGTGGATTGATACGTCGGTCTGACAACGACTCAGAAATTACCACGCTGAAAAAATGTCTATCTGCATAAAATAGATCTAACTTTCACAAGAAATGTCTGAACACGTGTAACCTATCGTCTGAAGCAACCGCTGTGTGTTTGTTTACCTCAAGGCTCTGCCCCGTGGATGCTAACATAGGACTTCCGGTTATTTATCTTTTTTCAGAATAAAAGCATCATGTTTACAAATACTCAACTGGCGGAAGTGATTGAGAAACTTTTTGTAAACATAATGCTGAGTTTATATATATATATATATATATATAAAAAATCAATCCCGCCCGTGGTGGAAGTAAAAACAGATCCTTCATTCAAATTAATAAAATATTACGATATAAAATCCGAAATCTGAAAACGGTGTGCACCTTTTGCTACAGTTTCCGGGTTAAACGCAAGAAAACTGCAAAAGTTTAAGGTCGGCTTTAAGTTTAATGCACCCAGTTTGATTAAACAACATGTTTCCTCGAAACGCTGTGCAACAGGTTTATGCTTTGAGGTACGTTTTCTCTCGTGTCGTATGTGTGTCAAAGGTGTTACCCAATCAGCTGCTGCGTTACATAAGTAAATGTCTGTCAGACGCTGTGAAGGAGATACTACAACTGTATTAACAAAGCAAACTGTAGAGCACCAAGATAATATTATGACCTTATTTTGTTTAGGTTAGGACTTAAGACTCGTAATATTTAAACCTGTTATTAAAATATTGCAACTGTATTCTCAACAACGATTTATGGGATATGTTTTGAATGTGCAGAAAGTTTTAAACACGAGCAGAAATCTTGCTGAAACACTGAAACTGACAAAGTACAGAATTATAAAAATTAAAGTTAAAGGAGGAATGAATTTATCATTGACATGCATAGGTACCACGTGCACATTAAACTCTTTGAAACCAGAGCAAATTGGCTTGATCTCTTTCAAAAAATGGGAAGAATGCAATGAGCAACGAAAGAAGAAATGACCCCAAACATCTGCAAGAAATTAGTAAATAGAGAAAATTTAAAACAAGAAAATTAGTTTAAAAAAGGAAAGTTAAAATCAAACAAATAAACAAGGAAATGACCTGGAAAAAGTGCTTAATAATTATAATAATTATGTGCCATAAATGTAAATACGTAATAATAATAATAACTATTAATATAATGATTCCTCAGGTTCCTCCTTTCTCCCTATTTTCTTAAATTATTTTCTAAATCTTTTTTTTTTTTTTTGCAATTTGTGGCACATTTCTTACCAAGTTGCTTATTGCCCTTTTACCCCATGTTTTTGAAAGAAGTCACGCCAGCGTGTTCAGGGTTCAAAGGTTTAAATATCTGAAATAAAGCACAAGAAAAATGATGTTGCTCCAGGTGTCAAAGGGATAAGGAAGCATCTCAGCTACACAAAAGACGCAAAGGAGGAGGGAGGACTAAATCATTCTTCATGTGAGTTAACTCAGCACAGCAGAGATAACATTTGGCTAAAGGAGAGAAGTTGATCTAGCAATACAGAACGCCTGAGAGCATGATATTCCATTATAGTTTTATATTTTAAGAGGTCATCTGCGACACTGTGTGTGTTCCTTTCCATAAATAAATACATATCCACCACAAATTGGTGAATAACAATTCATCACAATGCAGGGAATGAAGTGTGTGAGGCTGAAAAATTCTTGGGGGAGGACAATTAGCAAATCTTTAGTGAAAAAAAGAAATCTTGAGAACACACACACACATACACACACAGTGAAGTACAGACCAGTGTGAAAATCAATATAACTCCATCAACATTAAACAAGTTGCACAACTCTTCTCCAACATGCCATGCTTTATTCCTCGCATGTTTTCATCTATTTTATTAGGGTTTTATGAGGGTTTTCTCATTCCTTTATGTGCAGTCAGGTCATGTGACTTCACACAATTATACA
The DNA here is from genome assembly GCA_029783705.1 of Chaetodon striatus. Classification (NCBI taxonomy): domain Eukaryota; kingdom Metazoa; phylum Chordata; class Actinopteri; order Chaetodontiformes; family Chaetodontidae; genus Chaetodon; species Chaetodon striatus. The sequence continues at coordinate 6,568 of JAPZEB010077902.1, forward strand.
CAAATCTGAATAAAACCTGCTGACGATTTAATTACACATCACGAAAAGCAGCATCCATCTGATGAACATTTTATAGAGATATAGTTGATTCAAAAGCAAAACATTTTTGCTAAAGAACAAAACGAGATCCAAAACTGAAATGGCTCATAAAAAGATTTCTTAAACTAAAACTGATGGCTGATACTATGATGCTAATACTACTGATACTACTCTCTTTTATGGTTCTCCTGGGGGACTTTCACTCTCATGTGGGCAATGATGGAGAAACCTGGAGGGGGGTGATTGAGAGAAAAGGCCTGCCTGATCTGAACCTGAGGGGTGTCATGTTTTTAGACTTCTGTGCTAGTCATGAATTGGCCACAATGAGCGCCATGTTCAAGCATGGGATGGTTCATAAGTGTACTTTGTACCAGAACACCCAAGGGCAAAGATTGATGGCCAACTTTGTGGTCGTATCATCAGATCTACGGCTGTATGTCTTGGACACTCGGGCGAAGAGAGGAGCAGAGCTGTCAACTGATCACCACTTGTTGGTGAGTTAGATCAGAATCTGGGGGAGGCTGTCAGACAGACCTGGTAATCCCAAACGTGTCGTGAGGGTGAACTGGGAATCCAGTTAGAGGTTTTCTAGGTGTGTCCAACTGGTAGGAGGCCACAGGACAGACCCAGAGCATGCTGGAGGATTTATATTTATTATCTAGCCTGGGAACCCCTCAGGATCCCCCAGGAGGAGCTAGAAACCGTTGCTGGGGAGAGGAATGTCTGAAGTTTCTTGCTCAGCCGGCTGTCTCTGCGACCTTGCCCTGCATAAGTGAATGAAAATGAATGGTTGGACATAAATATTCTTACAGTGTCTAAAAGTAGTTTCAATTTTATCGATATGACAATGAAAGCAGCCTGACATGGCTCTATAAAAATAAGAAAGTGGAATGTCTTTAGCCTAAAACTGTTAATGAATACAGATTTCTCATAATAATAACTTTGGTTTCAGCTTGTAAAACCAAGTAGGGCACAATAAAACCCCTGAAATGATCTATGTTAGTTTGTTTATTTAGTACTCCTGCAGCATATCAGAAGTACACTTGCACAGAAGTTGTTTAGTATCTCTTGTCTATAAACGTTACAACACACGATTAACATCTATCTCCCAGAGAGGAATAAGAGGTGAAAACTGTAAAGTCTTTGAGTTTCTTGATTTCGTGCAGCTTCTGCATCCTGACAGCATGTCCCTCAGACATCAGAAAACATTGTTCAAAGTCTTTTGTCATGTCAAATTGTAAATGCACTGAAATGTCGCAGCTTCCCTCTGTTCTGATAAAACGACTGTGTGAACTTTGCCTTTGACCAACATGTTGCACAACAGTCAGTGTAAGGCTGGGCAGTCACTCAACAGTCAGAAGTGCTGATCTGCTGCCTACTCTGAGACAAACGCTGCACAGACTGTTAATGAACTGAACAACAGCTCTCCACTGTAAGTACAACATAAACTATTGTCATTGAATCAAGATGTCGTCACTGAATTTTATGAACAACAAACAACTGGGATTGTTGATGAGCATTTAAAGGGATAGTTTAAATTGTACTGTTGTACCACTTCCTTGTTTTTATGTTTCCAGTTTCACCTCAGAGATGACCCAGTTGAGACTGGTGACACTGGCAGCACTGCTCTGCTCTCTTCCCAGTGCTGATGCAGGGAAAGTCCTCGTCTTCCCTGTGGATGGAAGCCACTGGATCAACATGAAGGTCCTCATCCAGGAGCTCCACTCCAGAGGTCACGACATCACAGTGATCCGGTCCAAAACCAGCTGGTACATCACAGCAGAGTCTCAGTACTACCAGTCAGTCACCCTCGATGTCAGTATTGGATTTGATGAGAAAAACATGACTCATTTGGCGACAAAAATGGTGCAGTTCCGGCGTGACTTCCATAATTCAACTGCAGCGTTTTTTAAAGCTGGAGAGGAATTTTTACTAACGATGCATCATACTCACAAATCTGTAGTTGATAAAATGCAAGAGATATTTGAGGACACGAAAGTGATGCAGTTCCTTGAAGAGGCCAAGTACGATGTTGTTCTGACTGACCCCTGCTTCGGTGGAGGGGTTCTTCTGGCTCACCGGTTGGGTCTGCCTCTGGTCTTCAATGTACGATGGACGGTCTTGGCTGACGGACATTACACAGTTGCCCCCTCACCGCTCTCATATGTTCCCATACCAGGCACTGAACTGACTGATAAGATTACTTTTTGGCAGAAGATGAAAAATGTTTTGTATGCCTTATTATTGCTTAATAACCGGTGGATAATCCAAGAGTCTCTCTACACACCGTTTGTCCAGCGTCACTTTGGTCCTGACATCCAGTATGATGACCTTGTTCTGGCAGCAGATATTTGGTTGATGAGAACTGACTTCACCTTTGAGTTCCCTCGTCCCACCATGCCCAACGTCGTCTACATGGGCGGGTTTCAGTGCAAACCCTCCAAGCCACTTCCTCAACATCTGGAGGACTTTGTCCAGAGCTCTGCAGAGCATGGAGTCATCATTATGAGCTTGGGGACCTTGGTGGGGACTCTTCCTGAGGACATAGCAGAACATGTGGCTGCTGCTTTTGCTCAGCTACCTCAGAAGGTCATCTGGAGGCATACTGGGAAGAGACCGTCCACCCTGGGCAACAACACCTTGCTGCTGGACTGGCTGCCCCAAAATGACCTCCTAGGACACCCAAAGACCAGAGTGTTTGTGTCCCACGGAGGGACCAATGGAATTCAAGAGGCCATCTACCATGGGGTTCCCATCATCGGCCTCCCTCTGATGTTTGACCAGGACGACAACCTGTTCAGGATGAGAGCGAGGGGCGTTGCCAAAGTGCTGGACATTGGCACGCTGAACAAAGACAACTTCCTGGAGGCGGTGAAGGCGGCGCTTTATGAGCCGTCCTACAGGGAGAAGGTGCAGGAGCTCTCCAGGCTGCACAGAGACCAGCCCATGAAGCCTCTGGACCGAGCCATGTTCTGGATGGAGTCTGTCATGAGACACAAGGGAGCTGCTCACTTAAAGACCGACTCCTACAAGATGTCCTGGATTCAGCACCACTCCACTGATGTAATCACACTGTTGCCAGTGTCGCGATCAGGAGCCACAGCAGTGATGGAAGTGTATTGACGAGGGTGTGTCAGCTACAGGAGAGGAAACAAGAACAACAGCACAGGAACACACACAGCCATAACACTGACTGTTTCTAATTTTAAGGACACACACACACACACACACACACACACACACACACACAGTGAGGTACAGACCAGTGTGAGAATCAATACAACTCCTTCATGATCAAACAAACTGCACAACTCTTCTTCCACATGCCATGCTTTATTCCTCACATGATTTCAGCTGTTTCTAAAATGACAAGAAAGTTGTAACGTACAATCAGAGTATTTACAAAACAACATGAGCCAAATATTTATTCAAAATCCCTTAAAAATCAAACAGAATACGAAAAGCAGGACTCATCATCTTTTACATTTTGGCTAATTAAAATATAACTAAATTCTTTATGACATGGTTGCATTACTACATAAAACGAAAGGTGAAAAACACTTTGCATTGTTAATTTCAGAAAATAGAGACATTGAAGAAAAAATATTTCCCTGACCATCTACAACAAATCAAAAAAAGAAGATTGTGTGATTCACTGAGTCTCTGAAAGTAAAGTGTAAAACCTGAAATTTAAAACATGAACAAACTGAAATAACTCATCTGAAGATCCAGAAATCTGACAAATGAAAACTGATTACAATAAAAAGTTCACACACAATCACAAAACTGGAAACAAAGGATTTGGTGAAGTGGATACAGTGTTTGTTATATTATGATCTGATTCAACACAAGATGATGATAACCAGCTGAATAAACTGATCTGTGCCTGTATGAGAGTTTATCACCTGATGATGTCATGCAGTTTGAGTATTGAGCACATGGATCTTGTTCTGGTTGAACTGTTGATTGTCTTGATTATTTCAATGACATCTGGACAGACAGTCAAGTCAGAGTAAAGTCTTCACTAACACCAACATGTCTGAACATCACAGAGAAATCTCACTTTCACACATTTTGATATCAGCAGTTTTAGCATCACCAGCCAAGTGAACATAAAACAATGGGAAGAGTTTCTCAGTGAAAGTGTCTCTGTGAGTGTAGATGTGAGCCATGTCTTCAGGGTCGTAGAAGGACACCTCCCCCCTGTCATAGTCCAGCTGGACTCTGATCCTCTGGAGACTCTTCCTCACTGTGACAGTCTTATTAATACCATTGAAGTATTTTCCATCACCATACCATAAACACCAGACCCCATATTTTGGTGAAGGACATCTCTCTCCCTTCCTGTCAGCTGACTCTTTGGCCAAACCAACATTCCAGCGAGGATGGTCTCCCACCTCCACCTCCCAGCTGTGTTTGCCTGAGCTGAAGCCCTCAGAGCCCAGAACAGTGACATACTTAGTGTGTCTCTCTGGATTGTCAGGAAGCTGCTGCTTTGTGTCTCCACATCTCACACTGGTCAGATCATCAGACAGATAGAGACGGGGGTGTGCAGTGTTTGGGTCCAGAATGACAGGACTGAAGTGGACCTTGTCCTTCATCTTCTCCCAGACTCTGAAGGACAGGTTGCCCAGGTGTTTGGCCACATCTATCAGCGCTCCTGAGACCAGCTGTGGATCTGACAGTGAGCACTGGACTCTGGCTCTGCTCTGAGTGGCTTTATAACTGCTGAGGAATGCCACCTTGTCTTTCTGCAGCTCTGCTTCAACAGCACAGATACTGTGTGACAGAGAGGAGATCTGCTCCTCAATCATCTTCATCTCTCTGCTGATAGTCTTCCCCTTCTGCTCCTCTTCCTCCCTCACAGCTGCCAGTCTGGACTCCTCTTCCTCTCTCAGGAACTGGTGGAGCTTGTTGAACTCTGCTCTGATCTGCCTCTCTGTGGACAACAGCTGCTTCTTGGAGTATTTACCCATATCCTTGTACGTTGTCTCTGCTGCTTCGTATTTGTCCCTCTTGTCCTGCAGAGACTTTAAGTCAGATTTCAGCTGCTCCTTCAGCTCACTGACTGCTTCTTCTATAGGAACCACCTTGTGACTCTGGTGGAGAGAAAACTCACAGACAGGACACACAGCTCTATCTTCATCCTTACAGAACAATCTAGGCTCTTCTGGATGTTTGTCACACACCACCTCCACCTTCTTCTCTTCTTTTTCTGTCTCAGATGATCCAGCTTTCTGTCTCCCAGCAAAGGAGTCAGCCAGTCCCTTCAGAGTAAAGTTCACATTTGGATCTTCTTTCGAGGATTTTCTCTTACAAATGGGACAGTTTTTGTTTTCAGCTTGTTTCCAGAATTTCTGCAGGCAGCTTGAACAAAAGCTGTGGTTGCAGCTCAGAGACACAGGATCTCTGAAAGTCTCTGAACACACATGGCAGCTCAGGTAACTTTCAAAAAGAGCAGTTTTCTCAGCCATTTTAACCAGAAGCTATTTTTCGATAGCAGGACTCACCAATATACAGTTTCTTCACTTCTCCATTTAATATACTCCAAAAATGTGTTTGCCAGCAGAGATCTCACATCCTGTAATGGCGCCTGCGTTGTTCAGCAACGTCAACATCTACTTTCATTTTCACTTACCTCTGACGCAGAGCATGGCCCAATCCCAAACCACTCCCAATCCTTCCGGTTACACTCGCAGCTGTGGAGGCGCTCCTGATGACGGGGAAGTGTATAAAAGTGAAGCCAAACCATGAGACGCCCTCTTGTTGCTATTCTACCGGAAGAAGGAAGCAGATGTAACCATAGATAGAGCAAGAATAATACAGAAAACAGTCAGTCAATGTGAAAGCAAAAGAGAGCAACAGGCTATTAAAAAAATTAAATGTGGATTGAAATGAGTTAAAATAAAAATAAACTTGAATAAGTCAGATAAGAGTTACAGTGCAGTGTAATCAAAGTAATTAACTTGTGCATATTTTCTACACACGGTTTCCACATTCACAGATGAACTTCATTAATTAATCTGGGCAATCTTACTCCCACCCCTGCTCTGCAGCATTCTTCTTTTCAGTGAAGAGACTCTCAATTTTAATTTGTAGACTGATGAACTGCTTTGGTTTTTCTTCTGTCCCTGTGAACACATGATTATATATATATTTTTGAAAATCACGAGAATGGGATGAGGGCATTTTTACACAAACAGTTAATTTAGGCATATGGACATGTAGGTTTCTGTTTCCTTTTAACTTTAGTTTCATTAAAAACACATTAAAACTACTGTAAATGTACAGTTCACCAGGCTTGTATCAGATCATAATGGTATACCTCCCAAACACATTCATATGTGTTTGTGTGTGTGTCAGAGAGAGGAAGTATAATCTGGAAAAATAGATTTTAACCTTTAAATGTTTACTCACAAACATTTAACAGGCAGGAAGTGGACTGATCATGAAATCAATCATTATTATTATTATTATTAAGCTAAATTAACACTTGTCAGTTTTTATTGTTAAGGGAATACAAATCGATTAACAATTTCAGTAACTGACAAAATGCACTCAGCATCATCTGCTCACTGTTTCACTTACAAACAGATTTATTATTGAGTAAGCTGATCTGTGTTTTCTAATTTTTGTTTTAAAGGGACAGTTCATCAAGAGTACATATTTTTCCTTACCTGTAGTGCTGTCTATCAGTCTAGATTTGTTTTGGTGTGAGTTGCAGAGTGTTGATGATATCAGCTGTAGAGATGTCTGCCTTCTGTCTAATATAATGGGACTAGGTGACACTCCACTTGTGGTGCTAAAAAACACCATCAGAAAAAACTCAACAGCAATGTCTCTCTCCAGAAATCATGACCCGGTCACTCAAGATAATCCAATGATCTTGTTGTGAGCTGCTTCAATCTGGGTTGAACTTTCCCTTTAGAATCCCAGATAAGCTGTGAAGTGGCTAGTTGGTGCTCCAAACATGACGAGAGTATCTCTGTGTTTGAGTCCTGAGTCCAATAATAAAGCTATAATAATTTTGTTTTCATTATTTTGTTCTCCTTTCTCAAGTTCAGTGAAAGTTTAAACGAACTAAACTTGAAATTACGAGTCAGGACTCAAAAAATAAACAGTAAATACATGAATAAAATACAAAATAAAAAAAGGCATAAAAATAATGTCTTTGAGATGATTTGACTAAACTGGTGTCTGTGATGAAGCAACAACAACATCAGGAGCCACAGCAGTGA